>APFE030082748.1:0-15037 GCA_000404065.3 Pinus taeda | reverse complement strand
TATATAATTTTGTTTGAGATTGGACCTCCCTACTTAACTATTAACCATTAAACCACGTCCTAAAAACTATTGAAGATGTCTGAATGGGTAAGTGGTTCGTTATAAATCTGGTAACTGATTACGATGCAATGGGAAAACACCTTCAACATCACTCGAACCTGCACCCAAATGGAGACGTTGAATGTATCTGTTCCGCCAGACGATGGGAGCTGCCAATGCAGACACTTTATAGAAGCATTGGGTGGGATTCGTATGCATTGGCCTTCTGGGCACCCACCAAAATGGTGGATGTCATTGTTCACAGAGTATAATTTACCTTACGCCTGGGGCACAACCTGCCGGGATTCAACACCGCGAGCGGACCTACAAGGTGAGCGAGCACCGTGAGCAGGAGAAACGAATGCTCGAGGGGGTTGCAGAGGCCCTGTTCCGGTTGTGCGAATGGAGAAAATGAATGTTTGGTGCGAGGGATCATTTGAAATTGCGCGGGTGTTGGTTGCCAGCACAACGGGTGCCAGCTTGGAAGTGGTGGGTCACCCGTTCTCGGAAAAAATTGTGGTCAAGCTCCAGGAGAAATGATGGATGGCATGGGCATGTCTGTATGGTGAGGCCACTATCGGGTGCATTAAAGGCCCAATGCCATGCTGGTTATCTCTTGCCATGATCCTTGCCTTTTCTTTATCTTTGTTTTTTGTCTTTCAACATGGGACAAAGAAGCATTAATTTGTTTTCATTATAGCATGGTCTTTTCCTTTTTTTTATCTCTTTTTTTGTCTTTCAACAATTGTCAAAGAAACATTAATTAGTGTGATATGCTAGAAGCATTAATTAGTGTTATATGACATATGACTCATGATTTGTAAGGCTAGGAAGCATGTATTGCATATAGCATGGTCCTTGTTTTTTGTTGATTTTTTTTTTTGTTCTTCAACAATTGTCAAAGAAGCGTTAATTAGTGTTATATGTTATCCATTGCTATCAATTGCCTTACATAGTGTTATATGTTATCTATTGCCTTACGGCGTTTTCTTTGCAACGTATAGTGCAAATGCTAGTTGTAGGCTTATATTTATATCTATATATATATATATATGCATTGGCATTCTTCAAACATGTTTTATATGCTCTAGATTGTGTTTAGCTATCTAAAACATAAAATCCTAAATTTACTTTTTCTTGTGGGAAAAAGGGTGATGTGATGCGATTCATAAATTTAAATGGAAGAGTTTGATGGCATGCTTTCAACAAATGCCAATCGTTTCTCACACAATCTGAGTGAGTTAAAGCTATAATCTACTTGTAGTTTCGTAGCATTAATGCAACCAATGTTTTTTTAGCTACCGATGCGTTCACTTTTTTATTTGACAATCATTTAGTTTGTTTTATGGTTATATACAAAAATAAAAATAAAAAAGCCAACCTCATCAAATCTACTTGGAAGAATCTTTGTATATTGTTTTCGAATTGACGTTTAATGAATGGGAATTTATGCGATTTTTTAGGGGTGAGAGAATTTTAAAAAATGGATGAAGATAGAAGCTGAAAAGCATCACATGAATTTAGAAATGTTGATTTTGAATTAAAACAGTTTGGACAATAAGCCTCTATGGAAAATTTTAAGTGAATAAATATTTATGGAACTAATGGATTTTCCAATAGTTCTACCAGGAATTTAGAAACATTGATTTTGAAATTAAAACAGTTTAGACGATAAGCCGCAATGGAAATTTTTAAGTGAATAAACATTTATGGAACTAATGGATTTTCCAATAGTTCTACCATATCGTTTTTCTTTTTATATGTTTTTTAATTTAATATGTTATATATATATATAAACATTAAAACTTTATAATTATATATAAAAGGTTGGATCCAGAGTTATTTGTATTGCAATTTCGATGCAACCTTGTATTTAAAGAGATTGAAGGAATATATATATCTTCATTAAATAAGTTTATTTTACTATAAATTTTTTTTTTAGTTAAGCACAGGATCATCAAATTCTTTTTAATACAAGGTTGCACGAACCATTATTCTCTCAACACTAGTTTTGCATATATATATATATATATTATATTATATGAAAAACTAGTGTTGAAAAATAAATGAGACAATGACATTTACTCTTCGGTGTGAGACTTTCCTTTTTGGTGGTGATCTTGAGATCATGATCCAAGTGGATGTTGGTGGCCATTCATCCATCCCACTTGGACCTCCAACAAATGTCTCTTTAAGTTTTTCAATTTCCTTATTTGTAGCACAATTTACTATTTTTAGCAATTTTTTGGGTCCTGAACTTCTGGAGCCGTTTTGAGGCCCTAAACAATATTTTTTTGGGAACTCTCATAGCAACACGGGTCCATGGAATGTTATTTCTATTCCTAAAGTTGTAATTCTTAGATATATCTTTCTAACAAGCTATTGTGCATGTTAAATGAAGATAGTATGCCAAAGTTACGACCCCTAGAAGTTGATGTACCAATTTACCCAAATGGAGCCCATAGTTTGGTGTTTCATCCCCTAGGGTTAGGTTTTTGGATGATTAGGGTTTTCCACTATTTCTCAACAATAAATTAGCCTTCGAGCTTCATTGTAACACAGTTGAGAGGCATGTAGCCGCCACATCTCTTCTTAGAGATAAGGTACCATCGCCCTAGATGGTTTATTTCCATTTATGTTTGTAAACATATTTTAGTATTTTACATTAATGAAATGAAGCATTATTTTCATTGAATCTCTGTATTTATGGTTATCTCTGTACTTTATTGCATTCCTACATAAATCCAGATCATACCAACATTCCCTTTTTCAATTTTGGGTAGGTTGGTCTTACGTTAGACTATTAATTTTGGATCTTGGCCAGATTTGGTACATTATTGCTCCTTTTTTGTGTGTATTTTGCACGAATTAATGACTAGTCATTCTATGTGATTATCTCTTCATCAAGAGTTGACTCAATTGATTCGAAGGCTCTTATATAGGCCATGTTGGTTTTTGAGGTGGACCATGCTAAATTTACTCCTGCAGCTAGGTTGGTGTAGGATATCCATCCAGGTAGGACTGCCTCTTTGAGGCAACATAATTTGCGTGCAAAGGACATGGGGCCTAACCTCCTTATACCCCCTTCCAAGAGTAGTCGAAGGTGAAATAAGAAGGCAGTGAAAACAAACTCGGATGCCAAGTTGCTTAGTTTTGGCTATTACATCCTCTAGGATAGAGTGGCGAGCCTTAATAAATGTGATTTAGTGGCACGATGGATGTTTGTCGATATGTCTGAACTGGAGATGCAGGATTGGGTGAAGCACACTAGTCACCCATTTTGAAATACTCCCCCAAGGTCAGTGTGTTGATGAATGGTTGGTTTGGGATTCATTTTATCCATCAAGACAATACAAAACACATCTTATTGGTGCCTTGGGTTCGTGGTCATAGTTTTATGCAGCTTCATAAGTGGTATATTAGCTTAAATCTTGTTTTGAGACCCTATGTTCTCGATATGTGTGGGTTAAGCTTCAAAGGATTTCGATTGAATTCTAGACTCGCAGGGTTTTCAAAGAGATCGAGAACTCTATTAAGTGTTTTGTATACATAGACACTAATATTTTGGGGGCTAGGGATAAATTGATTGCTTGGATGCTGGTTGAGGTTAATTTTTGGAAGGTCTTCCTAAAAAAATTGACCTGGAGTGGGGTCGCAAGTGGATTTATTAGGTATCCCCTTTTGTTGTCTCCTTTATCATCATACGACCCATCTTATGGATTGATGCCCCATAAGTCTAAGTATTGATAGGGTGATTTTCTTTGGAAGTCGATTCATGATCATTGTTCTAAGAAATGCCCCACTCCATCATCCCATCACAAACATCCAAGTATTTCTCATCCTCTAGATTATGTATTGGGTGTGGGTTTTTTGGATATTCCTTCTTCATCCACCCTGCCCCCCTTATCTCTGGAGGATTTGGATGCAAATAAGGAAGTGGTTTCTCTTAACCTTGTATCTCTCTTGGCACACCAACCCCTTAACTTGCTAGACCCTCGTGATCCCCTCTAGGCTCTGATTTCCTCTGATGAGATTTTGATTATTGAGGCTCCTTCGGTTCCCAACCTATGTAAATCCCCATGTCCACATGCTCAAACTCTACCAGACCCTCCCCTAGCTCATCAAATATGGGGTGTCTCTCTCCCTCGTGGTCCACAGTACGAGGTTGACCCCGTGAGGGTTGTATTTGGATCGGGCAATAAATTTGATCCCTCATAAGAGGATGTATGTTTAGTGGATTCATCTCTACATAATTTGGTGGGTAGTGACATTGATTTTTTTATGAAAAATATGGCCATGGACCTCATGGCACTTTTTATCCATAAAGCAGGTGATGCCCATTTGTCTCCCTCCATTAGTCTCGGCTCTTCCCTTAATATCACAGTTCGTAGAAAAGTGGGTAAAGGTAGTAGAAATTTATGTGGGAAACCCTTTGTTGAATCTTTGACTATTGCATTGGATGATGCTATCTAGGATATCCCAATTATATCTGTTGGAGACTCCCAGGCCTTTAGAGCTTCTATGCCCACTGCCAGGGTGTCTAGATGAAAATTCTATCTCCCAATTTGAGAGGACTGGGGGATTCCTCTAAAAAATTATCCCTCAAACATCTAATTGACTCTATTCAACCTTTAATTATCTTCATTCAGGAATATATGGCCTTGAAGGAGTGGGAAAAAGAATATTTGTTTCCTATTTGCCTAAGTTGGTTTTTTGTTGCTATTGATTCATGTGGTCTTTCTAGAGGTCTAGTGGCTCTTTGGAATCCACTTTGGGTGAATGTAAAAGCGTTCAAGTGCTTTGCAAGTTTATTACTTACTAGTTTCATTAGGGGAATTCCTTCTCAGTTACACTTATTAAACCTTTATGCTCCTTTCTGTGATAAAATGGGATTTGGGGACAAGAAGGAAGATAGTGGTATGACGAATATTAGGTCTATGCTCATTTCTGACAATTTAAATGTTATGGTTGTTAGTGAGGAAAGTTGAGGAGCTCGCAATAAAAATGACCCTCTTGGCTCTTTCCTTAAACATTTGTTTGAGGAAAGGCAACTGTTGGATGTGTGGCCTAATCCTATTGTCCCCACTTGGAATAATGGCATATTGACCGCAAAGCACATTGGTAAAAGACTTGATAATTTTTTGGAGTAGAGAAATTACTGGAGTTGTTGGGTAACATTAGATCCTGGGTGGTGCAGACCAAGATATTTGATTATCTTGCAGGGGAGAGGGGAGGTCATTATGAGGGGCATTCCTTTCAAATTCAATAGGATGTGGCTACAGGAGGACTTCTTTATTTCTCTTGTGTGGGAAATTTGGTCCTCGAGGGATTTTAAGGGTATCACATATGCTATGGATTTGTTATTGAAGAAAGTACACATTCTTAAGAGGGAAGTTTGTAAATGGGAACAAGTGCAAAAGGACAAAATGAAAAAGGATCTTAGTCAAATTTGTGCTGAAATGGAGCTCCTTGGTCATCATATGGACCTTGTCTCCCCATTTTCCTCACAATTGGATAGATTGCAAGAACTAGAAAGGAAAAAAAGACACATTCTCAATTTTGAGGAGGCTTCCTGGCATCTCAAAAGTCATGCTATTTGGACATGAGAAGGAGACTGCAATATGAAATTATTTCATCATTTCACTCACCAAAGGAGGAACAAGAATTCCATATTTGATATGGAGAGGATGGGGGGGGGGGGGAAGATTTCTCCACTTGTGATATTTAGTCAAAGGCTATAAAATATTTTGATCATTTAAATTCAGCCCGAGATGGGGGGGGCTATGTTAATCTATTGTATTAGGTCCCTATAATACTAGTGATTACCCCATTACTATTGTAGTTGTATCCCTTATTAATGTTGTTGTGCCCTATTGTCCCCATATTGTTATTACTGTGCCCCATAGAATCTAGCTAGTGTTATTTTTGTGGCTTCATATTATTATTGTTAGGTCGGCTGGGTTATATTGTGACTCCTTAGACTCCTATATATAGAAAGGAGGTTTTTGTCATTTGAATCATCCAAGAATTGTTCATTTATGTAATGGAAAGGAGGTTACCCCCTCGAAGAGGCTGAATTATAAGGTGTTGATCTATCTTTTCTATCTTTTTTGAGCTGGTTTCATAACATTTGGTATCAGAGCTTTGGATTCTAGGGTTTTGCTGCTCCAAATAGGTGATCGTGGAATTTTTACTATAACGTTTTTTTTGCGATGTTTCAGAAGCTAAAAAAAAAACCCATTTTAGAAGAAATCGCACTGAGCCTTGGTTTCGAATTTCAAAGCTTTTCGCACTATATTTGTGGAGATATGATCTGAGGAAGTTGGTATTTTTGTAGATTCCTGACTTACATTCCAAAAAGGTATGGGTTGGAAAAGTGTGTATGGGTTGGAAATCAAGGAAATTTAGGATTAAATAATACCAAGGGTTAATACCATGGTATTAGCCCACAATATTGAGTGGAGCAACAAATATTTGATCTCGTATACCACAGGCTCTAAGTGTTGTTTTTGTTTGAGGTATTGAGAAAGGCCAAAAACTATATAAGGAGGAGAATATCAAAGGGCCGAGTGTGCAAGTGAATGGGTTTTTCATGAATACTTCTATTTGAAGTATATTCTATGTTGCAGGGCCTATGATTATGATATGATATGAAATATTTTGTGCACCTTGGATACAATGTTGTGACCTAAAATGACTTATCATTGTGTGATCTGATATTGGTTGGGCTAGATCTAGTTGCTTCACATGTTTTACTCTTTAAATGTCATGATTTGGGTATGTCTGAAGTATAGAATAGCAACAAAGTTGTAAGTTAATATTTATAGATCTATGCATTGGTTTGCCTTGGTAAAGGCATGTATACACGTAGGTTCGACTCTTCCAAGTAGCGTATGCAAAAGAAAATATTGTCGTGTAGAAATGATTGGTCTATCTGATCAGTGTTGTTTTTTTATTGTTGTCTTTCAATGAAGTCTTCTTAGATCTAAAAGTAAAATTGAATGCATAAGGAGTTTGTGTCTGATTAATTGATTGATTAAGTGAGAAGGGTTATCTTTGCTGCTGACTGTCTGGATCTCTGTACATTGACAGTAGATGTTCAAAATATTACTGGTTGGTACTGATTTGATTTAGAAGTTTGTATTATTCAGTAGATTGGATGTATACACAAGTTTTGTTACAGGAAGTAGCGTGTACAAACAGGTTGGATTCATTAAAGTAGTGTATACATTCTGAAGTATGATTTTTGAGGTTGTAGCTGGTTATGAATGATGATGCAAGTTTATGGGTTCAACACAGTATTCTAGTGATAGTGATATGACTATTCATATTGACTGGTTGATGCAGTTATTATTATAGAGTTTTAGCTTCAAAGTTTCTAATAGGTCCAATGTGAAAATTTGATGAAACGAGGCCTTTATATTGTGTTGTTGTGTACCAAGAGCATCCAGTCTGAAAATTAATGAAACGTGTTGGCTTGTTGGGGCCTGACCTAGGTTCAGAGTTAATTAACCAAACAAATCCTGTACTAATGGCCCTTTGGCAACATTCCGTGGAGCTCAGACTGAGGTCTCACCCAAATTTGTATGGGAGGGTGATAGAACCAGGTTTATGCATCCTTGAGATGTCTGTGAGGTTCCACAGGTTTTTTGTTTGTTCTTGCGTGCAGGTGCCTTTCGCGCACCTTCCGTTCCTCACAGCCTGATATCCTGCCTTCGCGCAACCCTAACGAGATTTTGTGCCATGCTCTACGCTATTATCCGAGATCTTATTTATCTTCCAGTATTAATTAAGCTCCTTCACCTACTTAAATGTATTAAGTTATACTTAACAATATAAAACATTCATACAGGTTCGCGTAGTAAATAAACAATATACTTGCAAATTATATCCAATCATGCATTAACCCAGGAAAAGATACACAAATTATAGTAAAACTTCTCTTTATTGATTCTCCAATGGTTACAGACTTGACCTGCCCTACGCACTCAGCTACAGAGCCTTCTCCTACTCTACGACCCATAGACACACTTTACACTTTGACTCAATCACTTAGACTTCTTAGGCTTCTATTCCATTTCTTCACTTAGTTATCTTTTATACTTAGAGCTTCACTCTATTTATACAATTCCAAGATCCACGGACCATGGGTAAGTCCATCTAGCCGACATTACATTACAAAAAATAGGGTGGACAACCCTGTGACTCTATTATAATTTCGAATCCCGTGCCCACAATTCACAAAGCTTTTACAACAAGATTTGGTCAAAACTTGGGCTTTAAGTCCCAAAACATGCCTTGGGGGGATTCCATGCCCAACAGGCCCACAACACAAACATCATGACTTGCCCTTGAGTCACTCTGTCAGCGCAGAGATCTTTGCATAGAGTCCCTCCAATTGTTCTCGAACTACGGCAAGGTCATCAACACACTGAGCTGCTGCTTGCTGGATCTGTTGCATACATTGTTTCGAGACCTCTATGTTAGAACTGCTTCTCTACATTTGTGCCGGTATCCCTTGCATTTGTTTATAGTCTCACGCCTTTGTCCAAATCCTTAGAGTGTGAAGGCTATGCTTCTACCAGTTAGTCAGATAGCCGAGCCACCTGTGTACGGATTCAAGTGGCTGCCATTCACTTTTCCTGGGAAAGGCTCTCCATTTAGTTTGACTAGCTGTACCACACCTCCATCTGTGACCTCCTTAACAACATATGGTCCCAACCAATGCATTCTAAACTTTATTGAGAATTATCAAACTTACTGTCATACAACAACACCAAATCATTCACCTTGAAGGTGCACAACTTAATATGGCAATCGTGCCAGGCCTTCTCACGCTGCTTTTTCACCTGCTGATGAAAGCCAGCTAGGAACCGTACTTCCTCAAGTTCTTCCAACTGCACAAGCCTTTCTTCTAGGGCTTCACGGCCCATCATACTTGTGAGTGCTTTTATGCGTAGACTTGGTACAATATACTCCATTGGCATGACAACTTCCATGCCATAAACCAACCGAAAAGGTGTTTGTCCTGTTAGTTTCTTGCACGTTGCCCTATAAGCCCATAATAATACAGGTACACGCAGGTCCCAGTCGCTCTGCTGCACATTACATACTTTGGTTAGTGCAATCTCCAATATTTTGTTGAATGCTTCTACTGTCCCATTGGATTGTGGGTAATATGGTGTGCTTTTCTGATGATACACCTAGAACTCTTCTGTTAGCACGCTGATGGTTTCATCCAAGAAATGTGTACCACGATCCTTTGTTCCAACTTCTTGTTCTTCTGTACCATTTCCCTGTTACCTTTGAATTGACCTATTGCAATGTGAGTTTCCATCTAGGACAACACCTATATCATAATTCCAATAATTACCTCTCACTTAGAGGTTGCATTTCCCCCCATTTTTGGCAGTAAGAGAACCTAGACACAGTTACGTTGCACACTCACTAGGCACACTCACCTTGCCTTTTGAAGGTACGATTGCAATACTCTCATGTGATGAATAGCAAGATCCGAGGCAAATCTCTAAGTACATGTCAATCGGGCCATCATACTGGATGGTACTCCTACACCAAATGGTGTGAGGTCTAATTGGTACCTCATATCGGGGAGATCCCCTGAATGTTGGCAGATCCAACACCGTCAACACAACCCTAAAGCATCTTCAAAGATTTCTCAAATTGACATGGTATTATCACAAGTTTGTTAATAATTATGGGAAAATAACAACACCTCTTACAACATTATTGAATAAAGATCCATTTTTTTGGACTCCAGAAGCAACTAAGTCCTTTGAACATCTTAAAGAGGCAATGTTCCAAGCTCCGATTTTAGTTTCTCCAGACTCTACAAAAACCTTTATAGTGGAATGCGATGCCTCTGGAAATGGAATTGTTGTTGTTTTAAATGCAAGAAGGAAGACCCATTTCTTTTGAAATTCATCCAATCAAGGAAAGTATTTACAAAAACCTATTTATGAGAATGAAATGTTGGTAATACTACATGCCCTGAAGCAATGACGCCCTTATCTAATGGGAAGGCACTTCAAGATAAAGAAGATCATGGAATAAATATTATCTTTGGAAGAGAAGCAAAAATGGGTCACTAAGATGTTGGGTTATGGATTTGAAATCATCTACAAAAATGGGAAGCAAAATGTTGTTGTAGATGCACTCTCAAGAAGGGATGAGGATGTGGAATGATTTCTCTTTGCCATTTCGATTATCTAACCCGACTGGATAATTGAAGCAAGATAGGAATGGAAGAATGATGAAGAGGTGTGGAGACTCTTTAAAAAATTGGAACAAAATTTCAATAGATAAGATACATTTATCTAGAAAAATGACTCATAATGGTACAAAGATTGCATATATCTATGTAAGAATTGCCAACTCAAACAAAAGATTCTTCTGGAATTATACAAATATCCTATAGGAGGGCACTCATGAGTTTTGAAAACAAACCACATGGTCAAGGTTTTTTTTTGGGATGGCCTTAAATTTTATATTCAAAGTTTGTGGTAGAATGTTTGGTTTTCCAACAAAATAAATTTGAAACAATTAAGACCCTCGATTTGTTACCATTCCAAGTCAGCATTGGGAGGAGGTCTCAATGGATTTTATCACAGGTTTACCCAAGTCCGAAGGAAAGAGTGTCATCATGGTGGTAGTTGGTAGACTTACCAAGTATGTATACTTTTGTGCATTATCCATCTTTTTAAATCTAATACAATTGCTACTACATTTATGAAAACAATTCAAAAGCTACATGGAAATCAAAAGATTATTGTAAGTTACAGAGATCCCATTTTCAGTGGAAAGTTTTCGAAAAAAATGTTTTCTTGTCTTGGTACTCAATTAACTCATAGATCATCTTGTCATCCTCAATATGATGGGAAAAATGAGAGAGTGAACAAATGTTTGGAAGGATATCTTCATTTCTTTGTATTTGATAAAAAAACACAATGGATTAAGTGGTTACCTTTGGCTGAGTGGCGATATAACACTTCCTTCCATACTGCAACAAAAATGACCCCATTTATGATAGTTTATGGATACCATCCACCATCCATCACATCATATTTAAGAGAAACTTCTCTGGTTCAAGCAGTGGAAGATGTCATCGAGCATCAACAACAAGTTCTCCAACTCTTAAAGGATAACCTCATTTTGGTGCAAAATCAAATGAAACAATAGGCTGATCAACATCACAATGAGAGAATTTTTGACTTAGGAGACTGGGTATTTTTATGGATACAAGCATACAAACAAATGTCCCTGAAGCAAGCTAAAAAGGATAATAAATTGTCACCCAAGTACTATGGTCTTTACAAGGTGTTGCAAAAGATTGGTACTATGGATAGAAATTGGAGCTTCCTACATCTTCTTGAGTACACCTAGTTCTCCATGTTACATTCTAAATAAGGTTATCAGTGACAA
This sequence comes from Pinus taeda, assembly GCA_000404065.3. NCBI lineage: Eukaryota > Viridiplantae > Streptophyta > Pinopsida > Pinales > Pinaceae > Pinus > Pinus taeda. The sequence continues at coordinate 3,559 of APFE030082748.1, read as the reverse complement.
TCTCCCAGTTCAAACAATATTGCCAAAAATTGACTAGGAAGGAAAAATCATTAACTAGTCATAGAAACAAGAACTCGATATCTATGGAATCGATCAATTTTAGAGTATCTCATTAAGTGGAATAAATTACCCGCTGAAGATTCTACATGGGAGGATGATAATTTTATACAAAAACATCCAAAACTACTCAAACATTGAGGACAACGCTTTTATGAAAGAGGGGCACATTAGGTCTCTATAATACTAGTGTAGGCCTCTTAATGTTATTGTTATCGTAACCCCCTTATTGTTACTGTTGTGCATATGTAGCCCCAATATTGTTGTCGTTATGCCCCATAGAAGCCCACTGTTGTTATTGTTGTGCTCTTACATTTTTATTGTTATGTAGGCTCTAATTATATTATGCCCCCTTAGACTCCTATATATACAAAGGAGGTATTTTCATTTGTATCATCCAAGAATTGTTCATTTGTGTGATGTAAAGGAGGTTGCCCCCTTGAAGAGGATATTTTTCAAGTCATTGATCTATATTTTATTTTGTTTGTGATCTGGTTGCGTAACATGATCCCTTTCCAATTCCCTTCCATTTTTGTAACAATTGGTTCTATTCAATGGTTGAAAAGGGAGATGAGAAACAATCATTCATTCTTTCTGAAGAAGAGTTATGTGAAACAAAGGATTACCTAGTAGTATAGTTGATTGAGGGATTAGAGGTGGCCAACTATAGAACGATTATGTGTAGTTGAGCCTACGGTTGGGTGGAGAGTTGAAGCCAAAAATGCTTTTGCAGATAGTGGGATTCAAGTAACGCCACAACACCATAAATGACAATAATATGCATCTTTGGTCTACAGATAAATATTCATTGCCTGTGGTTCTAAATTTTTTTATGTTAAATTAGTGAATGTTTTGCATCATTTATTAATAATACTATTTTATGTAATTAGTTTTCATATTTTATATTCTGAGTTGTCACATATGATATTAGGGCCAATTTTCCAATATTGAGGTCCTTTGGCTTCTTTAACTAAATATTTGTATTTTATACTTGAAAATTGTAATGATTTTTAAATTTTGAAAATTATAGTTTAAAAAAAGAAAGAGTAAATATATACATTTCAAATCAAATACAATGGTAATTAGACCTTTACCACATAAATACTATGTATTAGTAATATTAAGAAAAACTAAAGGCATTCATTTTTTTTTCCTCATATATATATATATATATATATATAATATATACATGCTTTTCATTTAATAAATGTATATGTATTGGTATGATTATAGGAAAACCAAAAGCATACTTCTTTTTTTTAAAAAGAATATTAAAAATCTTATAGTCTATTTGTAAATCTATGAAATAATTATATATCACATATATAGTGAGTTATATTTTATTATTTGTAGAGTTGTTTATGCATATGATTTTTTAATTGCCACTCACCTTTTAGGTACAAGTTTGTGGTGTTCTTTAAAATATATTTATTCTAAAATATTTTGAAATAAGACAACCGGGATGCCATGAAAAAGAAGTGATTTCCAAGTTCGAATTTAAAAAAGTAGTGAAAGAATGTGCAGGAATTCCCTTGTAGAAGGTGTCAAAGCTATAGACATTCCTTTTATAGCGGTTGGGCTAAAATCATCAGAATCTTCAAGGTACTTTTTACACATTGCTTTGGCCAATATTTGTAGGCATATATATATATATATATGAATTGGCATCCTTCAAACATGTTTTATCTACTCTAGATTGTGTTTAGCTACCTAAAACATAAAATTTTAAATTTACTTTTCTTGTGGGAAAAAGGGCGATGCGATGCGATTTAGAAATTTAAATGGAAGAGTTTGATGGAATGCTTTTAACAAATGGCAATTGTTTCTCACACAATCTGAGTGAGTTAAAGCTATAATCTTCTTGTGGTGTCGTAGCATTAATGCAACCAAGGTTTTTTTAGTTATCGATGTGTTCATTTTTTTATTTGACAATCATTTAGCTTGTTTTCTGGTTATATACAAAAATAAAAATAAAAATAAAAATAAAGAAACCAACCTCATCAAATCTACTTGGAAGAATCTTTGTATATTGTTTTCAAATTGACGTTTAATGAATGGGAATTTATGTGATTTTTTAGGGGTGAGAGAATTTTGAAAAATGGATGAAGATAGAAGTTGAAAAGCATCACAGGAATTTAGAAATGTTGATTTTGAAATTAAAACAATTTAGACGATAAGCCCCTATGGAAAATTTTAAGTCAATAAATATTTATGGAACTAATCGATTTTCCAATAGTTCTACCATATCGTTATCTCTTTATATATATATATTTATATATATTAATGTAAATGTAAACATTAAAACTTTATATTATATATAAAGGTTGATATAGAGTTATTTGTTGGAATTTCGATGCAACCTTGTATTAAAGAGATTGATGATCGTTGGAGTTTTAGCCAAAGTTAAATTTATAGTTATAAATAAACTTAATATATATATATATTATATATATATATCTTATATTTTATATATATATATCCTTCAAATCTCTTTAATACAAGGTTTGCATCGAACCCATTTATCTTTCAACACTAGTTTTGCATGATGCATATATTTATATATTATATATATATATATATATTTAATACATAACATATATATATTATACATATATACATCTATATATATATATATATATATATATATGAAAAACTAGTGTTGAAAAATAAATGAGACATTGACATTTACTCTCCGGTGTGAGAATTTCCTTTTTGGTGGTGATCCTGAGACCATGATCCAGGTGGATGTTGGTGGCCATTCATCTATCCCACTTGGACCTCCCACAACTGTCTCTTTAAGTTTTTCAGTTTCCTTATTTGTAGCACAATTTACTATTTTTAGCAATTTTTTGGGTCCTGAACTTCTGGAGCCGTTTTGAGGCCCTAAACAACATTTTTTTGGGAACTCTCAGAGCAACATGGGTCCATGGAACATTCTTTCTCTTCCTAAAGTTGTAATCCTCAAATAGATCTTTCTAACGAGCTATTGTGCGTGTTAAACGATGATCGTATGCCAAAGTTATGACCCCTGGAAGTTGATGTACCAATTTACCCAAATGGAGCCTACAGTTTGGTGTTTCATCTCCTAGGGTTAGGTTTTTGGATGTTTAGGGTTTTCCACTATTTCTCAACAATAAATTAGCCGTTGAGCCTCATTGTAACACAGTTGAGAGGCATGTAGCCACCACATCTCTTCTTAGAGATAAGGTATCATCGTCCTAGATGGTTTATTTCCATTTATGTTTGTAAGCATATTTCAGTATTTTACATTAATGAAATGAATTATTATTTCTGTTGAATCTCTGTATTTATGGTTATCTCTGTACTTTATTGCATTCCTGCATAAATCTAGATCAGACCAACATTCCCTTTTTCAATTTTGGGTAAATTGGTCTTACGTTAGACTATTAATTTTGGATCCTGGCGAGATTTGATACATATTTTTTTTTTTTTTTTTGGATAAAGACTAAATCTATTAATAAAGGAAAAAATATAGTACAAT
>APFE030082746.1:2272-16496 GCA_000404065.3 Pinus taeda | reverse complement strand
GATGAAGAAATGAGACTATCTTGTCAATAATTAATTTGCAGTTTGCATGAGAATTGAGTCTGCACAATTATTTTATTTAATTGCAGGTATCACAACTTTTGAAAGTTAATTAATTCTTAATAGTGTCACTATGGGTATTACTAAATATATCTTGAAATGTATTTTTAATAATCTACTACCCTGAAATAATTTGTTTCTTTGAAAATGTTTGAAATAATTTATTTCCTTAAAGAATATTTTGATGATTTTTTAATCTATAATCTAATTTGCAATGTTGAGATATAATGTAATTTTGAAAAAAAAAAATGAGTGACCAGGTCTACAAATTCTCTAAATTACCTACTTCTCCTAACAATTATAATAGATTTGAAGGGTTAGGAACTATTACAAACAAGTTTTGAGAAAGAAAACCATAGTTGTTCATTGTTAGTGTTGTTGTAGATAATTAGTGTAGGGATTTATTATGCAAATTATTTCATGTTAGGATTTCTTATGGAGTTATTTTTGTAAAATATATTAATCTATATTTTTATTTCATCACATCTTCATTTTCTATATATCTAAAAAATAGATCTTAATAACATTTTAATGAAATTTTTTGAGAGATTGTTTGTTTGAATGTTTATAAATATATATTTTCCTCTAACAAATATTTTGAATATGTTGTTGTATGTTTATAAATATGTATTTTCCTCAAATAAATATTTTGAATATGTTGTTCTATGCAATGTGTTTCAATGTTTTATATTGATTAAATTTTGGGTCAAGGTTAAGGAAAAATTATAAATGAGAAATCATGTTAAAATTTCAATTAAAATTAAACCATAAACTGAAATGATATAGTTTAGGGAAATTTTAATTTTTATTTGTATATTTGATCAAATTAATTTTTTAATCAAGATTTATTCATTCTTGTAGAATTTCATCTTGTGAATTTTATTTTATTATATTTGCAAAATATTAATTTATTTCCTAAACTGTTAAGTAGGTCATGTATAAAACTGTTAAAAATTCAAATTTATGTCAAAGATTGGCACGATATTTACTAAAATTGTACAATATTTGAAATTGAAATTATGAGAGAAATTACTTTAATTATTTAACTACCTCTTTCATTCAATCTTTGTAGTGTATATTTAGTATATTTACTTTGGGATAGAAACTAAAAAGTTCACAATATTTATGTTGTAATTGTATTTTTTTAAACTAAAAAATGCATAATTGGAATCAATACCTTGAAAATCCCATTGGGCGCCTATATTGTGTATAGCTTAATCTTTTTGACTTTGAACCTTACAAAATAATAAGTCATATTGGAAGTCCATATGACATGGATTAATAGTTTACCAACACTTTACTTAATTTCTCTCCAACCCCTTTTATCTTATACTAACTCTAAGTTTCAATTTCTTTTGAATAATAGAGCTTTTATATGGATGTTGGATTGGCTTGAACCTTCACCATGCACTTTACATACATATTCAATGATGTATATATGTATAATTGCATGCTTATACCTATAATTACATGTTTATAGATATGTTTATCATATTTTTAAAGATAGCCTATGTTGAAAACTTACCTGGAAGTGGAGCAAGCACAAAACTAGTGAATGTGAAGAAGATCAAAACCAAGGAGAACAAACTTAGTGAGCAATTGTAATTGTTGTTTAAACCTACTTTTAGATTTTTAAAAAAATCGGTAAGAAAAAAACAGTGGTTAATATTAAGAAATATAAAAGCTAGTACATCATGTTCAATAGGAAGCATCATAAAAAGTCCACCATATCAAGAGTGGATCCCAAGTGGTACATTGTGCAGTAATATGAAATATAAAACCAAAACATACAGTTTGTAGATCCTCCAAGGTCGCAACCAAAATAAGTACTTAATACTATCTTCCTGTGGTAGTAAGCCCAAAAAACAGTAAACATAAAACCTGTAACATAAGTCTGTGAAAGAAAACATAGAAGAGCATAAGTCAAAATTTATTTGGTGTTGACATTGACCACAAACTGTGTGGAGCATAAAAAAAAACATTATCTAGGCAGTGGCATGGAGCCAACATCCACAGTTGAGATGCTCATCCCAAGAGTGATATGCATGCTTCCAGTAGGATCCAAAATGCCCAACTTTGACATATCATCTGCAGTTGTATTGAATTCGCGGTGAATATGTTGGAAATTAATATTTTGAAAAATTCCTTTAAGATATTTAATATTCCTAAGCCAACCCTATAAATGTGGATGGGAGATAGAAGATGATTCCAGAACATGGTTGATAATGGTCTGTGAGTCCCCATAAATTTGCATATTTGGAATATCCAGGAAACTAGCAAACCACAATAACACACATAGTGCAATGGCTTCAACTCGCATATTAGTCTTGTTACCTCCAGACCAAGGAATTTTATAGTGTTGATTTATATTGATGTGAATCCACACACCACATCCACATCTCTAACCTTGTTCTGCACCGTCGAAATACCCTGCTGGGAAGGATATATTTGAGGCAGTTTTTTTTATGCGAAACTGCTTATGCATTGGTTTAGTTTGCAACAGAGGCCCCAACCAAAAACTATGTTGTTAATGATGTGCTTTACATTGAGAGTATTTCCTTCAAATCTAATTGAGTTCCTTTCTTTCCACATTTCCCAAAAAATCACCAGGGGAATAGCCATTTTTATTTTGGGCCTCCAGCTCCACCATAACAAACAAGCATCAATAAAGTCATGTGCAATGTGAGTGAAAGAGAATATACAAGAGATCCTAGACCATACATGTTCAACTCTTGGGCATAGCAGCAAGATGTGCAGATTATTCTCCTCCATCAATCTACAAAAGACACATTATCCAGGTCCATAGATGCCTCTCTCCTCAAGTTTTCCCAAGTTAAATTCTTATTTTTCCATGCTAGCCATGTAAATAGAATCATCTTGTATGGGACATGGACCCTCCATAATATGGAAAACTAGCAAGTGTTCAGAATGTTGAGGGTGTAACAACAGTTGTATACGTAGGTGTCTGCAACGGATATAGTACCCTTGTGTAGCCTCCTATCCCACCCAATTTGACCTCCAAAGTAAGCTTTGCATATGCCCAATCTGCATAGTGCATTTACCAAACTATTCGAGCTTCCAACATCTTCTCCAATCAGTCCAATCTCCCTTACCCTCTTCCATATTGGTGTAATACCATTCCATGTTTTTATTTCATGTGCGAGGTAGAAATACCTTCTGGTGTTTAGACTGTGTATAATAGATTACGTGTAGTGCATCTCAATCCCGATACCCAGGATACGGTCCCTGCCAATAATGATCTCCTTCCCTGAGCCAAATATCCATCATGCTCGCCTTAAGAGCGAGAACTTAATCTTATTGAAACTGATCGAGATGGTGGATCCATTAGGTCTTCCGATAAGCCCATCTCTCATCCAGTGTCCCACCTTAATGCCCCCTAAACATTTCGATCTGATGATGTCTCCCCATAGGTAGTTGCAAAATAAGTCGCACCATAAGGTTTTTATCAAAAGAGCTCATCCAAAATATTTCAAATTCAGAATCCCCCAACCTCCTAGTCTCTTAGGAATGGTGAGGTTTTCCATCTTGGTCAGATGGAATTCATATGATTTTCTGGATCTTGCCCATACAAACTTTTCCATAATACCATTTATTTTTTTAATAATCGTGGGAGGGAGACAAAAGAGATGAGCCGAGTACATCACTAATTGCTACAGGACCGATTGTGTGAGGGTGACTCTACCTCCAAGAGTTAAGCACTGATGTTCCCATCCAGAAATATGTTTCTAGAATCTGTCAATAATATACTACCAGCCATTGACTTTGTAATTGTTTGGCTTTATGTTAAAACCCAAATATTTTAAACCAGAGAAAATTGGTTGGGTATCCACTCCAAATAGATTTGCAATATATTCAATGTCCTCTTATTGCCCCTCCACAAATAATATCAAGGATTTTCCCTTATTAATGAGGAGTCGTGAAGCGCTGCCAAACCTGAAAAAAATATAATTCAAAGTAGCCCATTTCATCCTCGAAATCATACCAAAAACCAATATTTCATCCACAAAAAAGTTATGTGAAACTCTAATTTCGTGGCCAATAGAGAGTCCACGGGAGTTGTCCTCCAAAAATGAATTTTTTATTTTATGGCTGAGGCCATCCATGATTAGTATAAATAGCAATGGTGACAGTGAAGATCCCTGTTGGAGTCCCCTACCAGCACCAAAGAGCTTTATGGGATATCCATTGATAATGACAGCATACTTGACAGACGTGACGCTTGCCATAATCCACTCAATGTTTTGCATCTCCAGACCAATCCTATGTAGAATAATGTGGAGGAAGTTCCAGTCAACACTATCATAAGCTTTTTGTAATTCCACCTTCATGACAATAGCTTCCATTTTCTTAGTGTGAATGGAATGCATGCATCCCTGGGTTGTAGCAACCGCATCATGAATCAATCTATCCTATAAGAAACCATATTTTTCTGTAGAGATATAGGTGGATAAGGTATTCTTAATCCTTAGTGCAATTATCTTAGAGATAAGTTTATATACCATATTTCAAAGTGAAATGGGTTTGTATTCTGTGAAGGAAACCAACTCACTATGTTTTGGTATAAGTGCAATGAATGTGGAATTGATAGCCCTGGGGATGTGCCCCTCCAGCCTGGATTCTTCTACCATCCACACTGTTGTACCTTAAGAAACCAATTTCCTAGTTAATTAGAAATTGTGCTTAAGACATTAATGTTTATAGTTATTGTCACTTGTTTGTCACTTAATTGTATGTTGTGTTCTCAAATGAAGGACCTGGGAGACTTCGTTTTAAACCCTCAATACTTAGGTGACAAGAAAATATCATAATGCCATTTGATTATTGAATATAAATGATGAATGAAGAAAGCTTGAATAAGTCATAGATGATATGTTGTTTTACACGGGATCTACTATCTGTGACACTTGGAAAAATTATAGATAATATGTTGGCTTACACAGAAACTATTATCTGTGACTTAGAAGAATTGCAGAGGTGTGAACTTCAAGTATAGGAGCGCTCTTTTAAGGGATTTTAACTTCATTTACATAAGAAAATAAAGACCTATAGCTTCATTACCATACTTAAAGGAAGAAAACATAAGATGACACATAACAGATAAGTCACAAAATCATACCCAACAATGTATGGAAAACTACTGATTCTTTCATTAACCAACAGTTGTATCAAGAATTCTCTGGCCTAGTATCAAGGTTCTCCAAAATTCGAACCCCTTATTTCTAAATCTTCCTCTTATTATACATTATGAGACAGTTGGTAATCACCAAAACTGTCAAACTACTTAACTATTTTCCTAACTGTCTAAAGTAAAAATTATTATAAAATATTACACAGAGGGTAAAAGACACTTCATTCTAAAGAACATAAAATAATAGGAAGTAACGGAAATGAGAAGATGATGGATGTCCGTTGTTTGAATTTGTATCTTGAGCCTTAAAGTAGCAGTGGATGAAGGGTGGAAGGATTTGGGAGCACTGTGGGGGGTGAAGAATGTATGGGAGCCTCAACGAGGTTGAACCCCGCGGTGATTTATAGCCGCACATTTCGGTCAACCATGCTAACATCACAGTCAACTGCGGGGGTTGAGCTTTGACTAACCTTCGTGCTCATTGCTTCCCCACATCACACCTTGAAGTACTTATCAAACTATCACTTGATCGCGCTTCATGAACCTATATGACATTTAAACGATGGGTCGGGCCCACAAAACTTTAAAGAATTAACACTATGATTCATAAAACCTGTCACATCTGCCTTTTCAACACACCTTTGACTCCCTTACGGACCCGATAGGACATAAAACTATATTTAATGATTTATCGGGTCCGATATTAAAGATAGAACCCAATGATTTGCCAACCTGATATCCCGACCTGATATCCGACCCAATATTTGTCTCGCTATCTGTCAGATCCCATTTCTTTCGATGGACGGCTGAGATTGGCCTGGACTTTAGCAAATTTAAACTGTGTTTGATACACCATCGCATCTGACCTCCGAAATAAAACCATTCTAGTTAACTTATGTGATTACCGTTGGATCTATGGCTTGTTGATCAAACGGCCTAGATCTTCTCGCGGATTTGTCACTTTCAAAGCCATTAAAAATATAAAATCAACCATTTATTTCTTATTTTTTTGTTTTTCCTCCATTTTATAATAAAACTGGAAATAAAACTTAAATAACAATGGAAAATGGATGCTACAACATCGGGCTCCACCTGGGGATAGTGCTTTTTCCACAAAAGCACTAAGAACCGCAGATCAGTGCCTTCACCTCGGGCATGGAGTCATATATTTCTTAATCAATTTAAATTCTATGGAATTTGTACATTGATTTCACTCCGGTATCTATAATGATAAGATACTTATGCTTCAGAACTGGAAGTAACGCTTGAGGTACTGCCCATTGACAGGCAGCTATAGAGTTTCACCATCAAGATTCTCAAGAAGGAAAGTGTTATTGGACCTTGCTTCAACAATTCTAAAAGGGCCATACTAGAGAGGATCAAACTTCCCATGCTTACCCTTATCTTCTTTTCTGGTATCCCATCTTAATACTAGGTCTACAACTTTAAAATCAATCTCCTTGGCTTTTCTGTCAAAAATAATTTTCATCTTTGATTGATACATAGTCAAGTTGTCTCTTACCTTGTCCCTGTTCTCACTTAGCTCCACTACTTTATTCATTCTTCTTATCAAAGCATTAGGTTCTTATTTCGCCTCTTGAATCGTTGCAATCACATGCTTCACAAGTTGACTTGGAAATAGAGCCTGAGTTCCATATACTAATTCAAAAGGTGATTTGGTTGTAGATCTTCTTGTAGTCACTCTAGCAGCCCATAGAGCAAACTTTAACTTAGAATCCCAGTCTTTTTGGTTCTCTGCAATAATTTTCTTAAGGATCTTCATCAAAGTTTTGTTAGTGGATTCAACTAATCCATTTCCCTGCGGATGATAAGCTGTTGAATGGGACAAAACAACATTATACTTTTGACAAAAAGCAATAAATTTACTTGAATTGAAGACTTGAGCATTGTCTATTATTATTTTGATGGGGCATCCAAATCTGCTAAAAATATTCTCCTCTAAGAACTTCATCACCACCTGATCATTTACCCTCTTGGTAGGTATAGCTTCTACCCACTTGGTGAAGTAATCAATAGCTATGAGAACCCATTTGTGTTGTCCACTTGAAGGTGGGTTAATCTCTTCAACAAAGTCCAATCCCCATTGTTTGAATGGTTCCTCTATGAAGACTGGGATCAAAGGCAAGGGAGCTAACCTCTTCTTCTCAGCAAAAAGCTGACACTTCTGACAACTTCTGACAAACTTATATGTATCACCAAATAAAGTAGGCCAATAAAATCTTGTCTAAAGGATTTTATGTGCAATAACTTTCCAACTGTAATTTCCTCCACACAACCCCTCATGATGATCTTTGATTGCCTCTGTAAAATCATCTTCTGTTAAACATAAAAACAAAATTCCTACAGGATCCTTCCAGTATAATCTGCCTTCCACAATCACACATGGTTGTGTTTTGATCTTTAATGCTCTATACTTTCTTCTATCCAAGGATTGGGGACAGGAGAGAAAACACAAATAATGGATTATATGCTTGTATCGTTCTGAACATAAAAATTTATACCTGATCTTCATACCTGGATCTAGCTTTTCTTAATTTTCTTCAGTTGTTCCTTCATCCACAGGTGTCAGCAAGTTAATTCCCAATGCCTGAAAGTTCGACTCTGTCAACATTTTTGCCAATCCTTGCCCTTTCACCAACTTTGTGAGTTTTATGTCCAAGTCATACTCTTGGATCTTGGCTACCCATTTTCCTCTTTTGGCTTCTACATCTCCCAGTACTAATACATCTTTATTGCAGCATTTGGCACATAAGAAATGATCTGTGACTGCAGCACATAAGTTCTAAAGGATTTTAGGGTTTTTAACAAAGCATACACCTTCTTTTCAAGAATATTATACTTTAGCTCAACATCCCTGAGAATCTTGTTAAAGAATGCAACAAGTTGCTCCTTCTCTTCATCATTCTTCTATAGCAAGACAGTAGCTATTGAATTCGGTGATGCAAATGAAAAAAATTGGAAAGGCTTTTGATAATCAGGGCTAATTAGGAATGGAGCTGCCTGCAATACTTCTTTAATCCTGGAAAATGATTCTCTAGCTTCCCTATTCCAATGCACTTCATTCTCCTTCTTCAGCATATTAGTAATTTCTTTTACAATCTCTGCATAATTGGACACAAATCTCCTTAAGAAGTTTATTTTTCTCAGAAACTTTTGAATATCCTTTTTACTCCTAGGTAGTGGTATTTTTTGCACAGCTTGTACTATTGCTGGATCTATCTTCACTCCACCTATAGAAACAATGTGCCCCAACAATTTTCCCTCTTCCAGAGCAAAAATGGATTTCTTGGGATTTAAGCAAAGCCCAATCTCCTACATTTTTCAAAAGTCTTTTTCAGATGGTCCAGATACAGTTCTTCATCAGACTTTGAGAAAACATTAATATCATCCAAATATATTACTACAAACTTATCTCCCACAAAATCCATATCCATAGCCCTCTGAAATGTAGCACCTGCGTTCATCAATCCAAAAGGCATTCTAGGATACATAAAGGTCCCCCAGGGAGTTGTGAATGTTGTCTTCTTCTGATCTTATCTATCCACAGCCACCTTGTTACACCCAGAGAATCCATCCAGCATTGACATTCTAAAAGATCTTATTACCTTTTGCAACACATGATCCATTTTAGGCAATGGATAATTATCTTTCAAGGAAGCCCTATTGAGATTTCTAAAGTCCACACATAACCTTATCTCTCCATTTTTCTTTCTTACAGGCACTAAATTAGCCACCCAATCGGAGTACCCATGGAACTATTATTTTGGCATCAAGCAACTTTTGGACCTCTTTTTCAATTGATGGTAGAAGCAGAGGATTTATCTGTCTAAGCTTCTGTTTAAAGGGTTTAATTCCCTCCTTCAAGGAGATCTTGTGCTGAATAATATTTACATCGTATGTTTTGAGATCCTCATAGGACCATGCAAAGACATTAACATAGTCCTTGAAAAGTTTAATATGTCTTTCCTAATAATTAGGTGAAACTCCACTGAATAATTTGACTAGCTTGGGTTCCTCCTAAGTTCCAATGTTATGATCCTGAACGTGTTCATCCTGTAAAAATTTTCCAGAGTCAACAGCCACATCATTGGGGTTAAAAAGCCTCTCAAGAGGGACAAGTTCCTTTGGCATAATATTATCTTTCAATTGAAAAACTTTTTGGTTAGTTATTGAATCTTTCAAACCACTAACGTCTGCAACTTATGTTGTTTCATCTTCATCCTGATCAATTTTTGTGCCCTAAAACACTTCAACCATAGTCAAAAATTCTTTAATTTGTTGATCATCTTCAAGAACCTGCCAATATTTAACATTATCAAAAACATAAGGTTTGTGCCTCATTTCTACCTCATATCTTAGTCTTGGATTAATAGGAGGCTTGAAAGTACTAACAGCCACAACTAATGAATCCGCTAATCTATTACCATCCCTTGGAATAAATTGAATGTTAAAAGCTTTGAAAAAGTTCTCAACCAAATCCCATACTTCATTTTTGTATGCCCTAAGACTAGGGATTTTTGTCTGACAGTGATTTTTTATTTCTTTTATAATTAGCTCTGAATCTCCAAAAGCAGAAATTGACTTCATTCCCATATGTTTAGTTGTTTGTAGAGCAGTAATCAAGGACTCAACACTGAATCTCCAAAAGCAGAAATTGACTTCATTCCCATATGTTTAGCTGTTTGCAGAGTAGTAATCAAGGACTCATATTCTGCCACATTGTTTGTTGCTTCGAACTCCAATTCAAAGGAAAAAGGGAACATATTACCTCCAGGTGCAATTAGAAGGAAACCAGCACCTGTTCCTTCATTGGAATAAGCTCCATCAAAGAAGCATTTCCATGCTCCTTCAGTTTGCAGCTCTGTAATTACATTGGATGAAGTAAGCTGCTTCTGATTATCTTCAGCCAACTTTGCATTATCATGCAACATGAAGCAAGCAAAGTCATCTTTCTCCAGGCTATATACAGGTGAATTACTTGCTCCATTTTTTGTAATTGTTTTTACAAATCTAGTTTCTTTGTACAATCACCTCTCTTCCCCACCAAAAGTCGGTATAACAGCATATGTAAAATCTAGTTTCAGAACACCACCCAATTTAGTCCCCCATGACCTAGATAGTAGCATTCCAAATATAGCAGGGATATCTGCTACTACTGCATCCATGACCAAGCTCCCAGCTGGGATTTGGGCTAGTGACACTACCAGATCCTTAATGACCCCCAGACACTCGACTTTGTTTGAATCAAAAGAGTACAGGTCTCTATAGGGTTTGGTAACGTGTAGATTTAGTTGCTTCATCACTGACAATGGCATAAGGTTGTGTTAAGCTCCTGAATCAAACATACAATTATGCAGGAGGAAATCATGGATCAATAAAGAAATATAAAAAGAAGGTGTTGAAGGATCTACTTTCTCTACATGTGGACCAAAAACCACTATTGGTTTATCTTCCTGCAAATTTATATTCACATTTTCTTTTAAATTAATAAACTCAGCAATCTCCCTCTGATAAACTGGTGTTTTTGCTAATTCTGTAAGGGGAACTTGAATTCTAACCTTTTCCAACTCTATAGTAAGACTAAACAAATGACCCTGTTTAGCATTCTTTTCATTTTCATCTTCTCCTTTCTTCATGACTGAAATTACTTGGGAATTGAAACAAGTTTCTCCAAAGGAATTTTTCCACCTTGGTCTTGAGAAGACTCACCTTGAAGTATTTGTGTCTTGTCATTTGCATTCTGTTGTTGCTTTCCTTTATTTACTTGTTTTGCAGGTTGAGATTCTTGTGGAGTCACCTTTGGTGAGGAAGCTAGAACTTGCTGCTCACTTTCATTTTCTTGAGTTCTTGATTTGTTCCTTAATCTCAAGTCATATTTCTTATGTAGTTTTGCGAGCATAAAATTAGAGAATTGCTTCCAATATTCATCAATTTTATTTTCATCATAAATGGAATATGTTTTCGCATATTCATACTCTTCTCCTTCAACACCAAGTTCATCTTCATCTACTGCATATAACATAGAAATTTGATCTTCATGGTCCCTAGGGTGCTCTAGTACTTCACCAGGATCTGCGTCTATATACAATGGTGCTTGAATCTGATCTTGCTCTTTCCTCTCCTTTTACAAGATTTGCAAAGGTTGTCTTCTGTATTGGGGATTAAAGTTCCTATTATATTTTGTTTGCCTCTGAGAATTCTTATTTTCCAACTCTAACTTATTCAATTTATCTGACAGAGTTTTAATTACATTACTCATTTCCTCTGATGTTTGACTTTGAGAGGATTCTGTCATGCGGAAAGAGTTATTTTTGCGGACAAACCTAACCTTCCTAGGAGTCTAAGACTCTCTAGTGACAAACAAGACAAACAAGAGCAATCCTTCTCTAAACATACATTATTCTATGAGAAACCAAGTGTTGTTCGATCCTACCTCAAATCCAACGCTTATTGTAGCAGTCCAGCCTTGCTGATCCAGATGAGCTCCTCCTTCACTTTAAGACCTGCATACACTAACATTCAAACGATTACATAACACCTGAATATTTCATAAAACAAAGCATATTCATCACATAGACCAAGGAGTACATGAAATAATTCATTAACAACAAATCATTGAGAAGAATGGACTTATTTGTATTAAGGAAATAAAAAAGGAACCATTACAACCTGAGCCTTGGTGTTGTGCAAGCTCCTCCCAGGGTCCAACAAGAGATTTCCTCTACTTTGACAAGCTCACCCACTCCCAATATGGCAACAAGGAAGGATAGTGATCTCTCCTCACAAGTCAACAATGGAAGTCCTAATTCCAGCAGCATTTACCCTTTAGAATGTTCAGCTTTCCACCTCCCCTCCTCTGGCCCAATGCCTGTATTTATAGTATTCTAGAGGAAGTTATTCAGTTCCAACATCAATGGGATACTCCCTCTTTTGGATGGGGTAGCTCCTCTCTTGATGGGATAAGTTCCTCTATCATAGGGATGCATGAACCATCTGGAGGCGCTCAATACACGTCAAACACTCTTCTAGAAGGCTCTAGAAGTGACCACAAGTAACTTTTTAAAGATGAAACTCGCGCCTTTTGACCTTTACAGGGGTACGCACCCATCCTTTGGCTTACAGAGCGTACAAGTACGTAGGTACAGTGTGTTTGGAATGCGTACACACAGGCAAGGTAGAGAGACCCTGCGTACCCAGAGATAAACATGTTTTTAATTGACTTTCTCTCTTTTTGAAGTTTGACATGAGGAGTAGAGGTATGAGGCTTGACAATGAGGATAATATGACTATTGATGGAGCCATATTAACTGCAGATAGTCATGGTGACAAATTTTAGTGTAACAGATTGCCCCCTAAAGTGCGAAGCCTGTAATAGATAAGGGTATTAAATCATATAGGAAGGGTGAAGTACTTTATCATTTCGAGGATCATCTTGTGGAGAGCCCGGTCAGAACCTGCAATTTTCAACACAAAATATATGTATAAGATCATATCATTGCTGAGATAGGCATTCCCATACTCAGATCAAAACTTTAACTATTGGACTAACTACTCTGATACAGGAATGATTTCATAATACATCATAATCATAGACTCGTGTAGACATAGTATGGGCGCAGCCATCTGTTTATGATTGGTCTACAACATAATGAATAGAAAACTCCTTGCAGCCTGGATGGTGGAAACTAGATCCAGGGTCTTCATCTCTACTTCTCGAATTGGTACGATTCTAGCCATGTGAATAAATGAGTTGATGTCGAACATGGTAGAAACCACTTGATTACCAGTCAATGATGCAAACTATTAACAAGTGTGAGAGAGGCCACCAGTAATGTCAATGGTTCTCAAAGTACCAGCATAATT
This sequence comes from Pinus taeda, assembly GCA_000404065.3. Lineage (NCBI taxonomy): Eukaryota > Viridiplantae > Streptophyta > Pinopsida > Pinales > Pinaceae > Pinus > Pinus taeda. Next base: position 3,406 of record APFE030082746.1, on the reverse strand, counting down.
CATGAGATGTGAATGAATGAATCGGTGTCGAACATTTCATGAAATCCTTCGATCGCAAGTCAATGATGAAAACTGACGTCGAAGGCGAGAAACCTGCCATTGATGCATGCAGACTCAAGGTACTGACGATTTCTAAGTCAACTCTCTAGATAATGTGCTGATATCGATAGAAAGCGACCCGTCGCAGGCAAGCCCACAACACGAAATCATAGTTCAAGTTGAAGAAATGTTGCTGCAAGGACTGACTCAAGGATGACACAATGGATGATAGGTATTTTGCGGTTTGAATGTTTTGTTTACAGACTTCTTGAACACATAACGACACAACAGAAGATGGTTTGGTGATAAATGACTCAAAGTCGACTCCCATAATCCGGCTAAAGATGTCAAATGATCTTGGTCAACTGTGAGGTAAAGGATTTCCCAACCCAGGTGAATGAATAAGTGTCGTGTTCAAGAGTGGTAGTAAGGTTTTTCTTGAGACAAAAAGATATCAAATAGGCTCATTCTTCTCATTTTTTCCCCCACCATTTCTGGCAAGTACCTCTTTATTTTTTACAAGCTTGAGGAGGATAACATATGCTTGTTTGTAAGCTCATCCTTCGGATGAGTCCAACTTAGTCTTTGATTCGAACCCTAAGAAGGAGTGGTCCGTTCCTGTTTGTAATAGAACAGGTCCTTTACTGTGAAATTTTAACGAGTCCAGTATAGGAGAAACTCGGCGTTTTCATATTTAGAGAGTCTGAAAAACTTAGAAGGCTCCAGATTGAACTTTTTCGTAAATTTGTGTCTCCCAAGCCCGAAAAAGTATAAAATAATAGCCTAGGAGAACCGCTTTGATCTGCTGACCAGATGATTTTTTCCATGAGTTAGGTGTCTTTGGACCTGAAAAGTAAAAGTTGATCAAGGACCAGCGTTTTTTATTTTCAATAATCGAATTTGAAACGACAAAAATCCGGCAATCTTTTCCTGTTTTTACGGTCAGAAAAGGGCTATAAGGGGACCGTCTTTTAATTCCGTTTTAACGAGTGTAAAAGAAACGCTCGGCAATCTTTTCAGTTTTAGGAGTCAGAAAAGGGCTTAAAAGATGACTCTGATGTCTGATTCGTGAAAAAGTGACAAGTTTCCCTGAAA
>APFE030082733.1:35678-53613 GCA_000404065.3 Pinus taeda | reverse complement strand
ATGCCTTCATTCATCATCATATGGAATTTCTCAGTACTTAAGGCAAGATGTGCTTCTATACACCGCTTAAGTACTTTTTCAAGATTCTGCAGGGCATCTTCAAAAGTTGTTCCATAAGGAGTAAAGTCGTCCATAAAATTTTCTAAGGAATCATTTATCATATCAGAAAAGATCCCTATCACCGCTCTATGAAATGTTGCTGGGGCATTACATAGCCCAAATGGAAGAACCCTATAAGCAAAGGTCCCCCAAGGGCTAGTAAATGTGGTTTTATCCTGATCCTGAGGTGCAATCCTTATCTGATTATATCCGCTAAATCCATCCAAAAAGGAAAATAATTTCTTACCAGTCAAATGATCTAATACCTGATCAATGAATGGTAAAGGGAAATGGTCTTTCTGGGTGGCCTTATTTAGGGCTCTATAGTCTACACATACTCGCCATTTCCCATTTTTCTTGGGTACTATTACTAGTGGAGAAACCCATTCACTATCAGATATGGGATATATAAATCCTGCATTTAACAATTTTTGAAGCTCTTCTTTTACTATTTCCCTTAAATTGGGGTTCATTCGTCTTTGGGATTGACAAACTAGCCGGGATCCTTCTTTAATATAAATGCGGTGAGTGCATAGTTAAGGAGAAATCCCTTTCATGTCTGTATAATCCCAAGCAAATGCTTCTTTATTTTCTTTGAGTAGCTTCATTCACTGTTGTTTTTGATCATCTGTTAGATTAGGATTTATATTTAGTGTTTTGCCTGGTTCGATCTCTACTGTTATACTTTTGGAAGGACTACCAGCTAATATCTGAGGTAAATTTTTAGTTTCAAGGTTGTTCTGGGATTCAGATTCTAGGATTGCAGTGAGGTGATTATGTATCTCTGAGCTAACCGAAGAAGGTTTAGAAATAAAGTTGTTGATTAGTTCATCTTCGGTTGAGTCTTTGAGAGTTAAAGCTTGTCCGACAGTTAAAATAGGTTGGGTTTCCTCATCCTCATAATCTACCCATATTAAATTATCGTTATTAATCATGGGTGTGGTGTGGGGATAAAGAGTCAGCTGTTTGGTTTCCTGCCCATTAGATATTGTCATTGATCCAGACCTACAACTGATGAAAGCATCTGTTATAGCCAGCCAAGGTCTTCCTAGAATTAATGGATGACCCCCCAACTTTGTTTTAGTTTGTAACACCACAAAGTCAGCTGGGTAATTCCAAGATTCTACGGAAATTACCAGATATTTAATGACTCCTTCAGGTTTAATTGTAGAGCGGTCAGCCAGCTCTAAAATGGTTGGAGTTTCCCTAATTAAGTGTTTCAAGTGTAGTAATTGTGTTGTTTCGAGTGTCATAATATTTATTGATGCACCTAGATCTACTAGAACTTTAGAGACAAAGGTTTTGTCGACCTGAAATGTTACTGTAGGGTGACCAGGGTCACCATATTTCACAGGGGGGTCTTTTTCTATCATCAAAGTAGTCAGTTCTCCCATCACATGAACTGTGAGGGGTTCCTTGGCTTTTCTTCCAGGCTTTCTAACACAAATATCCCTAACAGTTCTGGCATAAATAGGGGCATATCTTAGTGCTTGCAATAATGGGATTTTGACATGTAAATTCTGCAGTTCTCCTAAAAGGTTAAAAGATGGTGGCTCAAACGTTTTAGTAAGAGTCAATCTTTCAGGAAAGGGTGGCTCTGCTGTTTGGACAGCCTTGTTAGAAGATGATTCAAGAATTTCAGTATCTTTGTTGGATGACTTTTCCTTTCTAGTTTCTTCTTTTTCAGAGTCAGTAATGTCATCTATGATGGGTTCAACTATCCTCCCAGAGCGTAAATGGATATCATTACATTGCATAGGAGGGACAGGTTGACTTTGAATATCGATTACCTGCAAGGCTTTATTATTGTTTGGGTTGGGATTAGGTTGCACAGGAAGTTGGGGTCTCATTGATTGGTTATTCTGCGGGGCATTAGATGGTAAGGAAAGAGATTGCTAGTGTTAAGGAAATGGAATCTGCTGGGCTGCCCAATTTGGATTCCATTGATTAAAATAAGGTTGTTGAGAAGTCCAAGGATTCCACATAGTAGGGTCAGTAAAAGGAGGATTTGGTTGCTTCATAGGAAATTGCATCGGATTAAAGGGTGGGTATTGCATTTGATTCATGGGTGGGAAATTTGTTTGGAAAGGAGACTGATTATTCCAACGACTAAATGATGTGTTAGAAATCATACCTTGTCTTTGTGGCCATTGCCTCCTCTGTGTCATCAGGTACACTGCTTCAACTTCTTCTTCAGTTGATTGCAGTGCTGACTTTATTCCTGGCAAAGAGGGGCATTGTTGAGTTTCATGATCCTTTTCACAAATGGTACAAATTGGTACCTTATCCAATGGACATTCCCGTAGTGGATGCTTTCCTCTGCATTTGGAGCAAAAGATAGCCAGGGCAGCTTCTGCTTCTGCCTGTTTCTTTTTAACCTGCAGAGCATCAATTTGTGAAGCAAAAGAGCTTAGCATTTCAGTTTTGAATTCTTCAAGCAGATTACCTATTTCATCTCGTTTTGCTCCTCCGCTCGCTGACTTCTGGACTCTTGAATATGTACTGTCCCTGGTTTTTGGTCTGCTTGCTGCTCCTCTGGAACACCGCATGCAGAGGTTAATAATCTCATCAAATGGTTCTTTAGAAATATCCCCTTTTCCGAGCATATTTAACATATCTAGGCAGTCGTCTCGTACTCCTTTTAATAGTATTGTCTTCAGAATATCCTTACTCATGGTTGGGTGATCTGATCGCTGCAAATTATATTGCAGTCTCTCTATAAAGTCCTCCAGATTCTAATCCTCTTTCTGAACCATTTTCAACAATTCTTCCTTCCTTTCTCTTATTCGACAGTAGTCCTGATATTTGCTCAGAAAGTTTTCTTTCATTTGATCCCATGTGGTGATTACATGAGCCCCTAAGCTCATAAACCATCTTAATGCGTTCCCTTTTAGTGTTGTTGGAAACAATTTTAACTTCTGAGCAGGAGTTACATAATCATAACTTCTACACAGTATATCAAATTCAAACAGGAACTCATCGGGATCTTCAGAGGATCACCCATGAAAATTAGGCAATGCCGCAGGTGGAATATTTTTCATAGGGACTGCTCCTCTTGGGAGGTCCCCAATAGGAAATTCCAGGGTGGAAAGTGAGTTTTCCCCCCTTCCTTCTGCTCTGTTATCCTCCATTATTCTTCTCCCTGAGTCACTGGCTCTGTCTTCAGTATCTTCTGATTCTTCAGGTTCCTCTACTGGTTCCTCAATGTGCTCTGGTGTTTCCAGCTTCCTTTCAAGCCCTAGTACTTCCTCTGTTTGATGATTTGTTTGGGAGGAATACCAGATTTGAGGTCTTCGGGAACTCGTTCTCTGAGATGTCTCAACTTTTGAAATGATTTCGTCAATGAAAGTCTTTCTTCCGCCTCCTGTGCCCTTACTGCCTGTGAAGTTAGCTTTCTTGCGTCCTCTCATGCACCTGTTATTCTAAAGAAAAATCATTAATGCCTTAAAAAAAAAAAAATTAGTCTCCTTCCCTGGCAACGGCGCAAAAATGTTGGTCGCTCGAATTGTTATTGATTAACAGTTGAGCACCACATTAATTTGTCAACCTAGGAAAGTCCTTTTATTTCAAAGGTGACCTCGTACTGTATGTACTTTAATTTCAAAAGCATTAAAAGCTGTAGTAAAACAAATCTAATTCCTATCAAACACTTACTCTGTGTTACAGCAGTCTTAAACTATTGCAGAAATGAAATGAAATTAAGTAAAGGTAACAAATCTGCAGAAAAATGATGGTTGTTTGTAACAGAGGACCAGGACCCTGTCCTTAGAATAAGGACGCCCAACACCTGCTTCTCTGATCAGTCGCCAATACACACCAAAATCCTATTCACCGGTGACACACTTCTCACAACGCCAATCGATTAAAGGAACAACGTATCAGCAAAAGGAAAATACCAGAAGCAAGGCTAAACACATACAGAATTACACACACTTAACAGGAAAGGAATGGGTGAATCTTGTGAAGAAGGTGGGCCCTCTCCCTCTCACAAGATTCCCCTGCACACTAATACTAAATTGAAATGCTCATAACAAAACTTTATTCATCTGCCAAGAGTTCAATTACAACAGAAGTTCCAACCTTCAGCACTACAATGATTCAGTATCACACGCTAGTCTTTCAACTGTAGATGTCTCCTCTTTATAGAGGAGACATCTATTACAATAGATTGTCCTACACTTTAATTCTTCTGTACAAAAATAGGAAATTGATTCCTATTACAGCATACTGTTACAACCATATATTATCTTTGTCATCCTTGGTTAATCGGTTCTTTCCGTTGTTGCAAAACGGATGATCTTCGTCTATTTCCTCGGATTCCTCATGCTATCTTCGGTTACTCTGTTGTTGTTTCTGATTCGGTACATCTTAACCGTCCCTTAAAATACTTCGTGCTGTTGTTGGTGTTCCCGCGTCTGTGGCTGGATTGTCTCGATCATGCTCTATCATCATCGGCCGAGTATAGCACTGCCAGCTTTAGATAGTTGCTGTTGCGAATTGAGACATTTCCTGCTTTAGTCAGTTGTTGCTTCTGGTGTTGCAGCAACTGCACAGTTGCTGTTCCTGGTGTTGCAGCAACTGTGAATCATGATTCTGTGGACTTTGAACAATTCCAATCAACTGTCAGTGACTTAGCTAATTTCCAAAGATTAATTGTAAAGATAACATGAATATGTGTTAAATAATTAATCATATAGCAAATGAGGAGAGTTACTTCATATCTTGGGATGATGAGGTCAAAAATGATATCAAGGGTTTCAATTCATAGGTTAAAAAGAGTAATATCATAACAAAATGTAGGGTCAAAAGTAGACAATTCAAAGTCCTAACACCTTTTGCAATTGAATTTTACTATATACTGTCACGTCACCCAACTGTTAGTTATATAAACACATCAAGTATTACCTTGTCATGCTAATACTAAGAATTTTTCCTGCAACTTCTCACACATGTCAACCACATGTTCCGAATATCAAGACTATCATTTATCAATTTCAAATAAACTTTTACAAACAATCACGTCATAATCCATAGTCAAATCATATTCATTAGACATAATGCTACAACTGTCACCTACTACACTAAAGTACATATCAGCTATATCAACACATATGTGTTAGTAAAACCATCTTGAAACAAGATCATTCGAACACATACTCATATTATGAAATTCATCAAACATTCAACCAACTTGCAAGCATACCATGTTAAATAAAGCAACTAGACACCAAACAGTCAAACACCAAATAGACGTAATAATCAAACAACCAAGCACCAAATAGAAAGATTAGGAAGAGAAGCGATGAGGAAACTAGGGAGGAAGTGAAGAGTTTTGATACTGGGTGGCTTCTCTCTTCCATCCATTAATCCTTCTTTCCTGGTATCTGCTTATTCCTAGGGCACTTTCCTTCTATCTTCCAACAGCTTCAACAGGCCTGCGGGCTCCCCTTGGCAGGTGTCAGCTCCCTCAGTTATTTTTCGTCAGCTACCCTTTCACGCGGAGCACCCTTCCCCGGTCCCTTCCATCCATTGCAGCATTTTTTGGTTTCTTTGGTCTTAGGAGTCCTACCGCTCCACAAGTCCTGAACTCTAACCGTTGCAGGCCAAAAACTTATCAGTCTTGCCAAGGGTTAAGGGTAAGGTTTACGCTGCACGGTTACAACAGTTTTCTATCTCTCCACAAGCAGTTACTCTGTGACCTCATGTCCCAGCCCCACCAGCTACTAAACCCCATTATGGAAGAGGGTTACGAGGAGGAACTCATGGATTATTCATCAGACAACTACCCAGAATCAAAAATATTTGCAGCCTCTCATCCATTGCCGCAAGGGAGGGTTGCTTTAGAAACGGACACCGCACCGGCAACCCAAGTTGACCAAGTCAGTTACGGTCTGGCAGATAAGGAAACCACTTTGTCTAGCTTGGAGATCTCTCAACCGAGAGTTATGGTCAGCAAGGGTTTTATATACCCCACTAAAGGCTCTTCCACCCCATTTCTTTCAATTCCATCTCCAACTGACCTCCTTGCTTGGAACAGCCAACCCCAGGAAACTAAAGCTATACAAGGTGGCGAAGGCCTTTGCTAAGGGTTTCAAGACAAACCGCTCCTCGGTATAGTTAAGCTTCACAGAGAACTCCACAGCCCTAATCTCCAGCACAACCTTCCATATTATTCACAGCTTTCCTGCAATTCGGTGAATACAAGGAAAATCCCCAACCCTACAGGTACTTCGAAGGCATTATCAATAATGGACCGGACGGTGATGCAACAAGGGATTCAGACCCTGAGCTCAACCCGGGCAGAGAATTCACTCTCGAGCTAGGCCTCCAGAACCCTAGGGTTCCCAAAGTAAAAGCATCTAAGTGCTCCAAAACCTAAGAACGAGGGAGATCACTGGTTTTCGGCAAAGGCATCAGCATGGACAAGGCAGCCCTTATAGAGAATACGGTCCAAGTCGGATGTGTCCGTGGCCGGAATTACACTCCAGGACGAATGAAGAAATGGACCATGGAAGTGTGGGGGAATGTTCTTCCTCAGCTCCTCGCAGTACTGGCGCTCTCCCGTGGATGGTTTGCACTCATTTTCGATGAGCTCGAGGATGTTAACTGGATACTTACCCGGTACTAGCATATAGAAATGACCGCAGTACTCCTAAAACGATGGTCTACTCTCTTCGACCTCGAAAAGGAAAGTTTAGGTGCTAGACCGATATGGGTCCGTTTCCCAGCCTCCCGCTATAGTTATGGTCTAAGGAAATTTTCAGGATTATTGGTGACGACCTGGGTACCTACCTCAACCATGACAGGTCCTACATGGATATTGGTATCCTGCCAATGGCCCGTATCTTAGTTCACTTGGACATCAGGGACAGCTTGATGGAGAGTTATCAGTTCCATTTGGGTTCTACTATGCACTAGCAGGAGTTGGATTATGAGGGTATCCCCTTTAGGTGTCGGAAATGCCATGAGATTGGCCATCTATATAAGGAATGCCCCTTAGTTACAGGGCTCAGACCATCCCCTCCAATCAGGGTAGCAGTGGCTTCCACTCAAATGGACTTGGGAATGGCAGAACTCTCGGACATGCATTCCAGACTGTTGAGGGCTACCAGCAGATGGCCTCCTACTCCTTCCAGTCCCCCGGGGCCCAACTCCTTGCACTCTGTGGCACCAAGCACCAAGGCTCGCTCCAAAGAAAGTGTAGGACTCACGGGTACCTCCTCTCCTCCACTCTCTGTTTCTCTGTCTGTTAATTTAATTGATGTCTCTAATCCTAGTCTAGTTACCTCGAATGTATTTAACCCCATCCCCAAGTTGAGTCAATTAATTTGCCCGGTGAATTTTTCCCCTCTCCCTTCCCTTCCCTTCCCCTGCACACACAACCTCCTCATTTCTATTGATACCCTCTAGGCCTTGACCTCCGGCTCTTCCCATCGGCATAATCTGCGCTCCATCCCCCCTTCCCTCCATGCCTACGGATTGGAGGATGACCCCCTTCCCCCCCTCTCCCTTAAGCACCTCGAGGTAGTCAATCCCACATTTTTAAAGCCATCAAGAGAGCCAGTTTTGAGGTGATCTCCAGCACACAAGCCCCCATCCACCAGGTCCTTCGAGTAAAGGGGAACCTTGACCCAGGTTTCCCATGAAAGGCTTATCTTTTAACTGTAGGGGACTGGCCAGCACTGGCAAAAACCTAGCCTTCAAAAGACTCTGTAACTCTCATAATCTGGATTTCATAATGCTCCAAGAAACTTTGGGGGATGGCATGTTGATCCACATTACCATAAATTCTCTTCTGCCTGACTGGAGCTTTTTCTACCTGGATGCCAAAGGTCGTTCGGGTAGACTCGCCCTGGGTTTTAACAATCGCACTGTCAAAATCTGCAATGCTTAGGGCGGGCATGGTTTTCTAGCTGCGGATATCATCTCAAATTTGCCCCTCATCTCTCTGAGACTCTTAAACATCTATGGGCCTTGCCATCATCGAGAGGCTTTCTGGGACAGTCTCCTCCAACAGGATTTCATGCAGTCAAATAACATTATTATTAAGGGAGACGTAAACTTTTTTTTGGGGTTGGCTGAATCCTTGGGACACAGAGCTCAATCGGATGCCCTTACTAAATATTTTGAAAAACTTTTGGATGAAAATGAGCATCATAGCCTTGAGTCGTCCCGCAAGATGCCCACCTAGAGGAATCATCGTATCGGGGTCCATGCACTGGCATGTCGACTTGACTGCTTCCTCATCAGACCCAATCTCGTCAACAGACTAGGGCGCATTAGACACTGGGTTGATTCGGGAGTTTTCTCTGACCACTCCCCCATTTTTCTGGATCTGAAAGATGAGGCTAAGAAGTTGGGTTCCCCTTTCAAATTCAATGTTGTCTGGATTGGGGACACTAGTTTCCAAGACATCGTGTCAAATAATTGGACGCACATCAACACGGAAGAGGGGCTCTCTCCAGGTTTTGTCATTACCCAAAATTTGAATCAGCTTAAACAAGCAACAATAGCTTGGATTAAGAATAAAAAACTGGAGGAGGAAAAGGATCTTGCCAAAATAGAGGATGAATTGGGCTTCCTAGAGTCCTAGGGCTTGTCGAGCTACTCTTCCTTTGACTCCAAGGAACACCTGGTCAAGCTGGAAAAGGAAAAAATCAAAATTCTCCAAATAATTGAAGAGACCTAGAGACTAAAGAGTAGGGCTACCTAGCTAAAAGGGGGAGATGAAAACACCAAGTTCTTTCAACAATTTTCCAGAGGCAGAAAGAACATCAACACCATTTGGAGTCTAAGAGATAAAAATGGAAGGGAAGCCAACTCTTGTGCACAGTTAGTGGATTTGGGCATTTGTCACTTCTCAAATATCTACAAGAGGCCCAGGGTAGCTAACATAGCGGAGATTCTAAGAGTCTCTGAGGTTATCCATCTTTTCATCGAGGAAGAGGACAAGGAGATTCTTAATGCTCCTATCACACTTGCTGAATTGGAGGCAACCCCTAAAAGCATGGGAAAAGACAAAAGTCCAGGGTCGGATGGATGGCCAATTGAATTTTTCACTGCTTTTTTTGAACTCATCGGTCAAGACCTACTACTTGCTGTATAAGGCTGCCTAACTTTAGGGGTTATTCCAGAGGCTTTTAACTCTACCTTCCTAGCCCTCATCCCCAAGGTGGACAACCCCCTATCCTTTGATGATTTCAAACCCATCTCTCTCTGCAATAGCATCTATAAGAAATTTTCCAAAATCATTGCCCTCCACATTAAACCCATCCTCTCAAGAATGATTTCCAAAGAACAATTTTCCTTCCTAAGCTATCGTCACATCCAGGAAGCTATTGGCACTGCATAGGAACTGCTTCACTCAATCAAATCTGACTCATTGAAATCTACCATACTGAAAATTGACCTATCAAAAGCCTTTGAAAAGGTTAGCTAGACCTACCTTCAGCTTATTCTAACTCATATGGGCTTCCCCCATCAGATCACCAAGTGGGCGGGTTGCTATTTCTCTGAAGTCTCTTTCAGTGTTCTGATAAACGGTGTTGCCTCAAATTTCTTTCATGCTGAAAGAGGGCTCCGTCAAGGCTGCCCGCTCTCCCCTCTCTTGTTCCTCCTAGTAATGGAAGGCCTCAGCAAACTCATCTCGGCAGCAAGGAATAATGGCTCGCTAAGGGGTGTTAGGATTAGTGACAAGACTACTATTTCTCACCTTCTCTTTGTTGATGATATTCTTATTTTTCTAAATCGGTCCCTAAATGACTCCACCACTTTCAAGGCAATTTTAACTTTATTTTGCAAAGCTACAGAAATGGAACGGAACTCTTCAAAATCAACGATTACCTTCTGCTCTTGCCTTCCTAACGAGCAACACTTTGCCTCCCAACACTTTGCCTTTGTGCAAAATGACTTGGATGCTGGACTAAGATATCTGGGGTTTCGTCTCAAACCCAATGGATACCGCATTGCTAGGCATGGTTGATTGCAAAGATTGAAGGACACATAAATATCTGGCAACAGAGATGGCCCTCCAGGGCTGGGAGACTCATCCTCATCAAATTAGTTCTTGAGGCTATTCTGGTCTACTGGATGTCTCTCGCTTGGATTCCCAAAGGCATTCTCCATAGAATCAAATAGATTTGTCGAAGGTTTCTTTGGTGGGGAAAATATGATGGAAAAGTCTTTGGTTGGGTTAATTGGGATTGGATAGTAAATCCCAAGAAGTGGGGTGGTTGGGGTCTAAAGAATCTTCAAGATTTCGCAAAAGCTTTGGGTGCAAAATTGGTCTGGAAAATTATCTCATCAAAAAACCTATGGACCGAAGTTATCTACAACAAATATATCTTTCCTCTCTCCCCTATAGACTGGATCTACAACACACAACACCACCACTCGGGGGCCTCAATCATCTGGAAAACATTCATTCGCTCAATGAACATCATAAACTCTGGATTGGCTTGGCGGGTGGGAAACGGTACTCAAATCACAATTGGGGATGATCCCTAGGCTGGCAGTAGAAATGTTCACATCCTCCCATAAGACATGAGAACAGAACTCAGGGAAACTGTCCATACCCTTCTGTCTCACATTCATGTGGTGGCTAGGGAGGAAGCCCCTCATAGCCATTGGAAGGATTTCGACACCTTGGGGATCAGTGACAGATGGAGGGTGGACTGGGCTGGTTTTATAGGTGGCTTGGAGGAAGCAAATGTTAAGATCACAGAAAGAGAGGACATGCTTATTTATGCTAAGGTAGCCACAGGAAATTAGTCCCCCAAAGTAGGGTTTGACTCCATTATGAAAACTCTTTCCACTTGCCCTCCAAGCTAGTGGTGGAATTATCTTTAGAAGTTGAAAGCCCCTCACAAATTGTTATAGACATATTTGGGCACTGCAACCCGAATCTCATATGTCCATAAACCAAGGTTCTAAGCACCTAAAAGTGTTGTTACACACCCTGAAGGAACAAGGTCAGTTGATTACATCATCTCCCAGAATTTCTCCTTGAAAAACTACTCAGAACTGGTCAAAACTAGACCATACAGACTCCTCAGTGCTAAGGGTGTGATGCATCTCACTTACTACATGCAGAAGGTGTGATGCATACTGAAAATCCCTTCTGTAGGGTGCGATGAGCAAGAGTAGACAAATGGTAGAGGCAGTTGGCTAGGTGGAAACCCAGAGAATCTTCTAGAAACTGCTCATTTGACACTTGCCTCTCTAAATTCACCCAGGGATGAGTAAGAGATCATGAAATCTCCAAGTGGAACCAAGAACTATCAGAGAAATGACACTAATCAAAAACCTAGAAGCTGACTCACCCACCTGCAAACTTCTATATATGGATCCCTCATCCTAGAGATCCAGGGGCTGGAATTTTGTATCTTGTAAGGAAGTGTTGTTGGTTTCTCTGTGGAACATCATAGCGTTGGGTGATCTAGATTTTCATGAGGTGAAGAGGGCTTTAATGTTGGGAGGATGGCGCTGGGTCAGATCAACATATTGTAATCCTCTCTTCTACTACTTCTATCAATAAAGCTATTTGAGTTTTCCTCCATATTCTTGTATATCTCTGATTGTATTGATATATGCATTTGTATGGTTAATATATATCTGATCCTATATTGTTTATTGTTATATATCTTTGTGCTTTGATGGTATTATGTTGCTTTGACTCTACAGGTGTTCTTTGAAGTAGGACAAGTGAGGAAGGAGTGGCAAAGAGTTGTCAAAGGGGAGAGGAAACAAGCAAGGAGCCAAGCGAAAGACTGAGGTTGGTACTCTCTACTTCTCTCTCATCTATCTATCATAAAGGAAAACACAAGTGACTTTACTTGTTTGTTTCTAAAATAGCTACCCGTCTTAGTGGGACTAGTAGATCTGAATGGACAGTAGTTTTCCCGATAACAAAATGGTGACTCCACTGGGGAGCGAATATGTTGTTTGCTTGTTTCTAGTTTGTTTGCTTTATAAACTACAGACGAAGCCTAAAGTTAAGCCAGCTAGCCTTCGAACTGCTTTTTCTATGCAACTGCAAAGTAGATCAACGTTGCTTCAGTCAATCTCCAGGTTAGTTTATGAACTAAACATCTGACTTACAAGCATCCTAAGTGCCCTGGTGGTAGCTCAAGTAACCTCATTAGATCAGACCCAATGCTCTGTGTTTACTGCCTATCATTAGCTCAGCCTAAATCCCTGAACTAAGCTACAAACTGTGAGCAAAAACCAAGCCCAGTCTCATCCCTAGACCATCGCACTGTCTCTCATTGGAAGTCTAGATGCATCGCACCTCCCATGTGCTGAAGGTGAGATGCATCCATGTTTCACTGTGTTACAGGTGCGATGACTAGGTAAGACTATTTCTGCCTCCATATTTTTGTTTTCTCTTCATTGTATTAAGCTTTATTCAGTAGTTTTGCTGTCTGTGATTAGTATACCATTGTTGAAACTCCCTTCCTTTGCATTATTCAACCTCCATTGTATAAAGAATTGTGAATGTTTTTATGTATTTTTTGCCATTTACAGTTCTCCTTTGCAAACAGTAGCTTAATCAAACTGTCCTCTTTTGATTTGAAAGTGTCGCAAGTGTCGTTTTCAGTCAAAGAAAAGAATCCTCCTCTTTTTGATAGTCGATTACACTTTTTCTCTTGTATTTGATTTGAATTAATAGTATTTCAAGTGTCAAAAGCAGTTTTCAACTCAAAATTGAAAAGTGTCGTCTTAGTCTTCCTTTCGTTTTTTGAAAGACACTTGGTAGTACTGTCGCTTTGAAAGAAATATAGTTCAAAAATGTACTTAGCATTCTTTTTTCCATTCACACATTAAGAAAGTGGAAAACAAATACATCCATGTGCATTTGCATTTAGACTGCTTGTGGAGATTGATTTAGGACAGTGCATCTTAGGGTGTGCTCTCTGCTCTATGTTGAAAGAATTTCACTTCTCTTTCCTTAGCAGCTAGGATTTTCATTGCAAAAAGAGAAATAAATGATTGTTTATCATCTTAGATTTCATATTTAGGAATTTTATATCTACATCATGCAATGAACCTTAAAGGAAAACTTCTTAAGAAAGATCAACTGTAAAATAAATTTCAATGAACATAAAAACGCTTTGGAACCTAGCGCATAACATTTAGAAGTCTAGGCTAGAGATGTATTCTGACGTCGTAAATCCTGGAAACTATTTCTTTCATCTTAGGTTGGGTGATTCCTCCTCTTTGAGATAACAAGTGCCAGTACGGAATTGTGCTCCCATGTACCGTCGATTATATATTGCGAGACCACAATAGGCTACATCCTTTATCCTTATGAAGCCATGTCTGCCACCCTATCAATCGCAATGCACTAAACACAGCATTTGGGAAGATTGATTGTCGTACTGTAAAAAGTATTCTGCAATTTTGCGATTGGTTTGGTAATCCCTTTGTCTAGATTTCTAGAGTAGTCACTTTCGTTCCTTTTCAGACTCCTTAAAAGAAAAGGTCCATCTAAGCACTTGTCACTTCAGGCTCATAAAAAATCGAAGGTGACTAGAGTCATCTTCAGCTTTTTCTCAACTCTTAAAAATTGAAAAAGGAAGTTGTGTCAAAGCGTCATAAAATTTATTTTAATCGGAATAACATCATTGTTCCCTCGTTGATCTTAGGTTGAGAAAATGGAGTCCACCAACCAAGGATTTCCCCTTGGGGAAAATCCTAGTTCCTTCTCCTCTTGGGGAGATGTTGGTGCACCTCCTATGGCCACATTGTCCTTTCCAGGACTGACAATTGGCCTGCCAGTATGTCTCTTCTCGAACTCTGTCGTTCAAAGCATTGTGATTCCTGAGCAATAAAATTAGCAACCGGATGATACTAGAGTTACTCCCCGACCTTCTACTTCATTTGTTTCTCCCTCTCCTTCTTCCTCTTCGCTTGGTGAAGCTAGTAAAACTAAAAGCCAAATAATTGAGAATAAGAAGAAAGGGAAGGAGAAGAAGAAGAAGAAGCCAACGACAAAAGGGGGCAACCATGCATCATCTGGAGAAAATCCACACACTGCAACATGCAAAGCTAAATCTCCATGTTTCATTTGCAAGGGAGACCACTATCATCGAGATTGTCCTTGCATCCCATGAATCTTAAGGGACTGGTCTCCCCGCTTGCACAATCCGGTGCCCTCAACCTCTGACGATCATGTTGAAAGTACACCGTCAACTAGTGAGAATGAAGTCAATGGATAAAAAGGAAGATTGAAAATTCCTTATAGACTATGTGAAGGCGATCATGCCATCCACTGTTGTCCCTTCCTAGACAAAGCTAAAAGATTCTTGGATAACCGTCCTACTTCACCGCTACGGCTTCCTCCTGGATACAAGAAACTCTTACCGAGTCCACCACTAGTTGAGAATCTGACTAACACACCTTTGTGGTCGGTCGAAGCATCTATCATTGAAGATAAACCCTCTGAGTCCGCACAGGATCAAAGTCAATAGATCGAAATGGCAGCTGACCCAGTCTTGTCTTTAGAAGGTCTACCTTCATATGATATAATCACCAAAGAGAACGAGAACAACACCGTTCAAATTCTTTTCGTCAACACAGAATCCAATGAACATGGGGGCAATCTACCCATTCCTCTACCACAAGAAGGAAGTTCGTCAGAGGTTTACCGAGCCGTTTATTCGGTCCCTCCTCCAAGTAACCTAGTTGTTTCCTTTGATTGGAATCTACTAGGCAGACCCCGTCTACCATCTAATGTACCATTCCGAATCCTAGTACAAGCTTACAGAATGGTCATGGTCGGTACTATCATAGATGAAGGGGCTTCTGTGAGTATCCTTTCCTCAACTGCTTGGAAAGCGCTTGGTTCACCATCTCTTCTACCTAAGATTCAAAATCTGACAAGCTTCAACAAAGGAACTAGTCGACCGTTAGGGATCTTTCCAAGTTTCCCTATAACTTTGAGAAGGAAAAATGTTTATCTGAACATGATGGTAGTCCAAGGACCTTTAGATTACAATCTACTCCTTGGGCATGACTACATTTATAGCATGGGATCTATTGTTTCCGCACTCTTTCGAGTGATGTGTTTTTCGCATGAAGGCAGAGTGGTCCAGCTCGTAGACCAGCTTTCATTCCTCAGTTCACACATAGCCAATAGTCAAGTGCCATCCCTAACTAGTCTTTTTGCACAAGGAATGTCTCATCAATCTCCAGTCAATCCACTTGATGAACGCGAGTGCTTCGGTGAATGTGGCTAAATCCAAGAGGCATGCGCCCTGGTCTGCTTCAGCAAGAAAACCCCAATTATAAGGTAGGTTTCTGCGTAGGAATATGACTAGTCTGACACACTCGTCCGTTTAGGAAAATGGGATTAGATTGGAATAGGATTCCATCGTCAAAGGTTAGGTGATTGGAACTGGAATCACCTTTGTCCATTTTAATGGACAGAGCCAAGGAAGTGTTTTGTCTGCTACGTGGGTGGAACAATCTTGCTAATGCAAGAACTTCTATATGGTGACCTGGAAACTCTACTTCGTTATACCTGGGGGCATGCAAACTTTTTTGCATACAAGTGAAAAGCGACCATTTATTTTCTTAGTTTGTAGGTTCTTAACCCTTTCAACTTGTAGGTTGGTCATTCCTAGTTTGCATAAGAAAAGGCTCTGGAGCAAAGTTTCGAATGGGGCATGCTCCCTAAAAAATGAACCTATCGATGAGACATCCTTATTATATGACTGGCACGAGCAGTTTTACGCGAAGTTCAAGCTCGTTAAAAAATAAACCTAGCGATGAGCAAATGTTCCTCCGGAGTTTAATCTCATTAAAAAATGAACTTATCCATCGGTAAATAACCATTGTGATCGCATAATCATCAGCTTTTAAACCTTGGTCGTGTTCTTACCATCACCTCCACTCTTTCTAGTCGATCATACGCCTCCATTTGATTGTTTACCCCTTTTGAGGAATAGCTGCGACGAGTGATGCTATTAGCCATCTTCTTTAAACTGTCGTGATTGAAAAGTTCCAACCCTTACCTGGGACCAGCTGCTATCCAAAAACATCACTCGTTCCTCAAAAAGTGAGTCTCCTTTAAGCTCTTTTCATTTGACTCGTAAAATATGAAAAGATTGCTGAGCAATTGGCCTCTCCAGCTCGTTAAAGTGATCGGAAGTACCATCCCTCTTCTAGATTTTAATATTTTTGGACCTGAGGGATCATTACACAAAAAGATCGAGCACTTGTCTTGTTCGGCTCGTTAAAACTATCGAAAAGTCATCTCTTTCATATTATTTTATACTTTTTCAGAATTAAGGGATTATACTACGAAAAAGGATCACTGGAGTTGCCTTTCCATCTCTTTTTAGACTCTCTAAAATTGAAAAGGACTGAGTTATCTTTGTCATTAAACTCGTTAAAACAATAGCGACAAACTTGTCCATGCAAACAAGAGCGATTTTCACTGTCACTAGGCTCGTTAAAACATAGTGACGGGTTTGCTCGAAGGGAAAACTATAGAACAAGAATATGTTATCCTCCTCAAGCTTGACAAAAATAAAGAGGTACTGGTTAGCAATGGCTGGGGAAAAATTGGGAAGAAAACTTGAAGAAACTTTATTGGTAGCAGGTCGCTCTTGAACATGACACTTTCACTCCATCAGCATGATTGAGTGGGGTTGGGTTATTCTGTTCACCGGTCATATCACCATTGGTCCTCTATACCATCCATTCTTGGGGTTAATGCTACCAATCCATTTCAGTGTCACTGATATGTCCAAGAGAAGTCGCTCAGATAATTCACTAACCCAGCTTACATCTCATCTGCTGCAATACCTTCATGCTTCATTCTTCCATGACCGCCACCCTGAACCTTGTATCATCAGATCGTTTTCACCTCCACAAAATCATTTGCTCTGTTTTGTGTCGTAGATGTGGGATTTAAGGCCCTCCTACGATGGGTCACTTCTTGTCGACATCAGCTCATTATCGAAGAAGTTGACTTAGGAACAACTCTTTCGGTAATTCAAATCTTGCATGCCTCAATGGCAAGTTTCTCACTTTCGGTGACAGGTTTACGTCAATGGCCTTCAACCGGAATATTTTGCATGGTGTCTAACATCGACTCATGTATTCACACCACGTGAATTGTATTGTCGTACCTTGAGGGTAATCATCATTATTGGTGATTCCTCTCGCGCCTGTTAACAACTTACATCATTGGCTGTTAATCACGCTATGTCTTTTCATGTTCGACGTCATAACATCCTTTCACATGGATCGACTTGTACTTCGAGTGAAGATTGAACGAGTTTGAAGACCCTGGATCTAGTTTCATCCATCCAAGCTACGATATATTTAGGAAGACAAAGACATCAAATGTACATCATAGCTGCACAAATAATCATCCAACCTAAGGGATGATGGCTCTACCAGAATCATCAGTCTGCCATGTAGACGATTTTTTGTCCAATGTACATGAAAATGAATTTATAAATTTGAACATGGGAATGCCCACCTCAACTAGATCATGAAAATATTATGAAGATAATGTATTGTATTGTATCTTATTACAAGTCACCTTCCAGTTCAAAAAACCTCAGATCCTCATGATAAAGCATTTCACTCGACATCAAAAGATTTACAACCTCATGCTTTAGGGGGCAACTGTTATAGACATATTTGGGCACTACAACCCCAATCTCGTATGTCCATAAACCAAGGGGCTTCTAAGCCCCTAAAAATGTTGTTACATACCCTGAAGGAACAAGGTCAGCTGATTACATCATCTCCCATAAGTTCTCCCTGAAAAACTACTCAGAATTGGTCAAAACTGGACCATACAGACTGCTCAGTGCTA
>APFE030082733.1:0-24988 GCA_000404065.3 Pinus taeda | reverse complement strand
AATGTTGGGTTGTGTTATATTCTTTCCACGACTAGCCCACGTAGTTAACCGGGGGTTAGAAGGGGGGCAGAGCCCCCCCTTCATTGCGCCGATTATGTAGCGGGGAGAGTCACAGGGGGTTTGAGGGGTGTAGGTAACCCCACCCTATGGGGTTCGGGGCAGTGCCCCGGAAAATTTTGGTTTTAGGCCCTATATTAGGTTGGGTGATCCTACCTATGGTTTTGTGCATGTTTTTCGCACATGGTTTTGGACGCGATGGTTTTTGGTCCATGGTTTTGGACGCGATGGTTTTCGGTCCATGGTTTTGGACGCGATGGTTTTTCTGTCCATGGTATTGGATGCTTCGACATGTATAAATATGTATTGTAACATTGAAAGGAACATAATGAAAAATCAAGTCGGTAGTCCCGATTTTTGGATCGAGGGGAAATCTCTGTGTATACGTGTTATGCTCTGGCATTGTTTATTTCCTGTGTTTTAGAATTCGTATGTAGGTAATTTCTAGATGGGGTTAAAACCTACACACATTAAGCGCCTGAGAGAACCGGAAAAGGGAGGGTCCAGAAGGAAATAAAAAGTGACTAAGACCTCGCTGGACCCTATCACAACTGAGGAGGGAGATTTATACGACATTGGTGACATAGTCAGAGATGCCACCGCGGAGGCCCTGCAGCAATTTGAAAAGAAGCAACAAATCATCCTACGGGCCATCTAGATGGGACTGCAGGAGTTACAGACCTGCGCGTATCAAGTTGGTATGGTGTCTATCAGCTTGGCTATTGGCACATTAGAGCCTGCTGATATGCTCCACACGAAGGCTTCCAGTGCGCTAGTGCTACCGGATGGAGCACTGACAACAGAAAATGAGGTAGACAGGCCCACTATCAGCACCTTGAAGGGAGTGGGACTAAACTTGGCAGCGCTCTCGTGTGAATCACTCCACTCCTTGTAGGATGGAGTCATTGCAGAGCTGAGGACCCACGAGCACTGCGCCCTCCAAGTGATCAATGAACAAAAAATCAATAATGAGCAGATGGCCTTACAGAGGGATGATGCCATCGCCACCAAGGCCGAGGTGACCAGCTAGAGTAAGAAGATCATACAGGTCGTGGAGGAGGCCCACATAATGGTCCAGAAATTGGCCATTCCGGAGGAGGAGCCAGTCGAGGTCTGCATCCGTAAATTGGCCACAGGGGTGTGCGACACTCGGATGGAGATGACGAGGGTTTAGTTGGAGCTGAACTTGTATATTACAGAGCTCCAGTTGAGGGCTCAAACTTCAACACCACTAGAGGTAAAGGAACATTGGGTGGTCGTTGTCATAGAAGCAGTTGCGGCAGTGGAGAGTGCAGTAGCATATTGCACCCATTTGTTTGAACAATCGTTTGAGTTCCTAACTGGCGTCCAATCGTTTGTCCAATCAAGGCTCGAGGACTAATAACTCAACCCAAGTTGTTACGGGGCTCTAGAGCGTTTATCTAACCAAGGCTCTAGGACTAATAATTCAACCCAAGCTGTTATTGGGATCCAAAGCGTTTGTCCAACCAACGCTCCAGGAACTAGTAACTCAACCGAAGCTAAGGAAACATGAGAACCAACTAAAACAAAACAAGGAAATAAACTCACAATCTCCATAGTTATCCAGGAAATGACAAGGCTAGGAAAATCCATTGTCAATCCAGGCAATCCTCCATGGCAGTGACACATCATAACCAAGAAACCACATGCATATGCCATGCATTCCAAAACTATTGAAGGAAGCATACATGAAGCTTAGTACCTACAAGCAAGTCTAGTGTAGTTGTTGATCCCAATGCCTTCTTTCTCCAAGAATCCAAGTTTGCCACACCCTCCAAGAGTGCTCCAAGAAAACTCTTATCCAAGAGTGTGAGAGAGGGAGAGAGAATAATGAGAGAGCTCCAAAACTGAACTGATCAAGTCCTCACTAACCAAGCTTTCCAACTAATCATCAGAAGTATTTTTATTAATGAGGCTTCTATTTTCTTCATTTTCCATTATTTTCCTTCAATTTCACAAGCAACTTGTGACCTTTAACCTTCCTTTTCTCCTAATTCCCATTATTTCCATAAATAAAATGCCAATAAATGGCTCACGCCTTTCAAAAGCCTTAGCCATTGCCTTTGCCAATTTCCTTTAGCCATAATAAACCGAATCAACACCCATTAGGATGTTTCCCCCACCATTCAACTTGGAATACATGGCCCATCATTGTGGCCTTTTATATTTTTACATGGAATTTTACCAGGGATGCTACAACTTCCATACAAAATTTCTTAAGACACGAAACATCTAATGAAGCTTTTATCAATGAGGTTATCAAAACCCTCATTAAGAGAAGAGCTACTACATGCCCAACAAACAATATCTTCATTGAGTTCAAAGGTGAGACTTGCAATCTAAGGGTCTTCAGAGCTATGAGACACAACATCTGTGAAATAACTGATGACACTAGGACTTGAGATTGCTGAGCAACCAAAGGGTCTTATATGATAATTTTTTCGCCAAAGTGTAGAGATCGTTGAGAATTGAAATTGGGGGCTAGATGAAACTCAAGGTCTAACAATTGATGCTCTCCATTATTTAGGCATATGGGCCCTGGATATTTTGGTGATGGGACTAGATGTGGTTGGCATTATGGTAGGTTAAGAAGTGATGAACTAGCTATACGATGATTGGATATTTTTGGTGATGCCCAAATCCAATAGCCTTCTTACAGATCGTATGATAAATACATTGGATCTAGTTCTATAAGGATAGGTACTAGAAATAGTCATATGATTCCCCCTTCATGTTGTTATTGTCAATGTTACAAGTTATTTAATTAATTATACATTGATAAGTGTTTGGTTAAAATCACCTTGACTAAGGCATATCAATGTATGCCAAAGAGTTTATTAGGAATAGCATTAAAAAATGTGAGGACATTCCTTGAGTTTCTCTATGGGGTTTTCCTTAAAATAAAAATTAGTATGCATAATAATGTTAGTGATCTATAGTAATTTGGAGCAGTTGTCATGAAGATGACTTTACTTCACATTTTATCAAAGTTGTTATCTTTATGTTGTGGAAGGTTGACTTTAATCATTATATAAGCATATTTACATAGAATTTGTAGTGGGTCCACTACCAATATTATTATATTAATATATGCATTATTGTTGCTTAGTCTTTCAATGGTTAATGAGACTTTGAAACAATCAAACTTGTTTTTTTGGAAAGAAAAAAAATCCAATATGAATAGGAGAAAAATTGATTTTTCTATCACACAAAAGTATGAAGTTCTCTACTGTTACAATTTATACCCTTGTTTCGAGAGTTAAATACCATTTCCTCTTGTAGCGTGGGCTTGTGTTAATCTCATCAAGGACATGTGAACTGTGAACAAGTGATGATGAAATATTGTGGAAGACTTGACAACTCCTCATTCAAGCATGAGGATTTTGAGATTCAAATCCTAGTTACAAAAGCTTGAAATTTTGGAAAGAATACCAAGGTATACTGAGATAAATTTATAAAAAGTGTTCTAAAAGTTTTAAAAGTATCATGACCAATCTTCCCACAAATAAAGCCCTCTTATTTCTAGAAAAAGCAATAGTTGGGAAATTCATAAGACTTTAGCCAAACACTAAGAGTATTGAAACATAGTTAAACAAGTATTGGGTCCTTCATCAAAGGATAATATTGTATATTACCATGCAAGAAAGGCTATCTCATCTTTTTGTTCAAATAGAATAAAAATAAAAAACTTAATTTTAAAGATAGTCTTTATTTTATAAGGCCTCATGGCATCCCTATCAATCATAATATTTTAATACAAAACGAGAAATTCCAAAATATCTAAATTAAAAATACATATCCATTAATCTCTTAAAACATAATCTAACTTATAGAAACTTGAATCTTTCTCAACCTATCAACTATTTTGGAAATATCATTAATAAAATAAAAATTAATTTCCTAATATTATTCAACCTATCACATAATTTGAAAATATCATCGATACGCCACAAATAAAATAAAATAACAATGATATAATATCATTGATATACCAAAATAAAATAAAAAAACAAAGAATTAATATATTTATGTTTGAACATGAATAGAATTTGACCTATAAAAGGGATTTCCTAATAATATTGAACATCACCTATAAGATTTGGATTTCATAATAATATTGAACATCACGTATAAGATTTGGATTTATGAACCAATTCTATTTAAAGGAAATACCGTTTTGAAAAACATCGTAAAAAGGACACCCGATCTAATATATAAGAGGTTTTCAATTAATGAGGAAAACAAAAATAATTAAAGGACAAAACATTGGTCAAAAATAAATTTAACGATGAAATTGTGTTTATCCTCTAAGTTAATTTTAAATTTTAAATTTAATATGGAAGGAAAAAATATAATTAAAAAAAAAATATAATATAAAATATTATAAAAATATAGATGGTAAAATATTAAAAAAAGATAAAAGGAAAGTTTTGTAAATGATAAAATGTTTATGGTTTTGGAGTATGCTTTAAAATTGTTTAAGGACTTGTTTTTTTGACATGGTAATGACCAAGATTGGAGAAGTACTTGAGAGGTGGGAAAGCTCTTTAGAGATCATGAGTGAATAATTACAAGTAATTTGGTTTTCCTTAAATAAAAGTGATAAATCAATTTACATTAACAAATAACAACTAATATTATTTGTCTCATTATTAATTTAACAACTAATAATATTTGTTTCATTATTAATTTAACAATTAAATTAAGATAAATTTTCCACAGTAAAAACAACTCACACAAACCAAAAATATATAAGAGAAAAAACCAAAAACAATTTAAAAAAAATATAAAAAAACAGCCCTAAATATAAATAAAATAAAAATAAATTCAATAAATAAATAAATATATAATATATCTCTCTCTCTCTATATATATATAATATAATATATATATTACTTGTATAAAGTAAATTAGGAAATCATAAAAATTTCGAAGTTACTGGTCAGATAGGTTGGAATTTACACTTACACTCTTTACGTACCAGCTCAACTTTTAGGCCCTAATCCAATTAACTAATTAAAGTTAAAAGAATGATATTCCTACTTGCATAATTCTATCGAGCCACAGTACAATTAACTCATTAGGATTAAAAAGGAATAATAGGACCATTTACAGAATTTTCTCTTTTAATGTGTTGTCACTTTCTTGCATGTCAAATCATTTTTCGGGGGATGAATTTATGCTCTGGAATTATAAATTTGAAATGTACATATCATTTTTTTGGGGCTGAATTTATGCTCTGGAATTATAAATTTGAAATGTACATATTTCATAAGCAAGGGGGAAATTATTGTATCCGTGCCATGATTCCATCATATTTTCACATAATTCGGCGCATTTTTCCAACATACTTTTAGGTAATTTGATGCATTTTCAACGAAATTTAGGTGGCTAAAGTTTAAGGAAGCCAAATCGAAAAAGATTTAAATCTTGCTTAGTATGATAATCTTCTGTAGATATCTACCACTTGTGATTAAATAGGTTTGAATGTATACTGGTAACTGTTAAGGAAGCCAAATCGAAAAAGGAGTAAATCTTGTTTAGTATGATAATCTTTTCTAGGTTTGAATGTACACTGTTAATTGTTAAAACGCTTTTGTTTGTGTTAAAGACGTTTTGTTTTGGATTTTTTTAATTAATTTTTGTTAAAATTTAATGATAATTTTTGGATGGTAAATTTTAATATTATAATTTTTAGAATTGAAAGTGTTTATTGAAACGAGGAATTGTTTGATGGTTAAAAGTGATCGGAATTCAGGTAAAAAAATTTCAAATTTTTTTTGTACCAACAATGTTTGAATCATATTTTTTTATGGTGGAAATATTTGAATCATGTTTTTTTATGGTGGAAATAGATTCAGCACAATCAAAAACCTTTGTAGCACCCAAAACCTTGAAATTTGACAACTATAACCTAGATTTGAATGTATACTGGAATTGTTAAGGAAGCCAAATCGAAAAATGAGTATATCTTGTTTAGTATGATAATCTTTTCTAGTTAAAAACGTTTTTGTTTGTGTTAAGACGGTTTGTTTTGGATTTTTTTTAGTTAATTTTGGTTAAAATTTAATGATAATTTTTGGATGGTAAATTTTAATCTTATAATTTTTAGAATTTCAGTGTTTTATTATTTTTTTCTTGTTCTGGATGTATTTATTGGAAATGTTTATTGAGGCTAGGAATTGTCTGGACTGCTAAAAGTGGCTTGAATCTAGGTAAAAAAAATTCAAAATTTTTTGCACTAGTGTTTGAATCATGTTTTTTTATGGCGGAAATGTTTGAACCATGTTTTTTTGGTGGAAATAGATTCTGTACAATCAAAAACCTTTGTGGCACCCAAAACCTTGAAATTTGACAACTGTAACCTAGATTTACAAATATTCCGGACCGATTTTATGAAATTCTTACTCGAATTTCCTTGATTTTATGAAAATCTTACTCGAATTTCCTTGATTTTCAAGGCAAAAACGCAATCTGATTAGGCTACGTTCAAAAGACATTTTAAAATTCACAAAATTGCATTATCAAATTTCAAAAATAAATAAATAAAAACATTATCTAATAATTAAGCTGCTTTATATATAAAATGGGACATAATTGGGGCTTCTATGGATTAAAACTATTTATGTTTCATCAAGAGATCTTGAGGGTCCAAGATGGAGAGGTGGACTACCAGTGGGTAATTTTGGATGGTATGGTTTTCTTTGAAGTCTGCCCTCTTATGGACCACCCGTAAGTAAATTTTAATGATATAATTTTTAAATTTCAGTTCACAAAATTATATTATCAAATTTCAAAAATAAATAAACAAAAACATTATCTAATAATTAAGCTGCTCCATATATAAAATGTGAAATAATTGTAGTCTCTATGACTTAAAACTGTTTTCTAAAATGTAGAAAACCACCATATGTAAGTAATTTTAAGTGGTATGGTTTTCTTTGAAGCCTACCATCTTATAAATCACTAGTAAATAAATATACACCACCGGTAAATAATTCTAAGTGACCTAATTTTCCTTACGTAAAGCATTTGCAAATATTGGCTATCCCCGAAATGACTTATTAATTATCCCACTGCTAATTTGAAAAATGACTTATGACCAGTTTTCCACTGTTTTAAAAAAAATAAAAAAAACGAATCGTCTAATGAGGTGGAGGAATTGGCCGGCTAAAAGTGGCTGGAATCCTGGTACAAAGTTTCAAAAAATCTTGTAGATGCAGTGTTTTTTTAGTGTTTTTTATGGTGGAAATGGATTCAGCACCATCAAAAAAAGTCTAAGACACCTAAAATTTTGAAGTTTAACAACTATAATTTCAATTTACAAAAATTCTGGCCAGATTTTCTTTAAATATGACTAGAATTTCATTCTAATTAGAATCCAATGGAAATGCAACCATTAATCATCCCATTTGAAAGGAAACGCAAGCATTAATCAAGCGCAGAGCAGTCACGTCCGAGAAATAAATATAACCTCAGAGTGACAGAATATAGGTCAATGTACGACCCAGTCAGGTATCTGGAACGTGGGCAACTGTTTCATGGTTTATGCTGTAAACCCATGTCAGATTTTTTGAGGCAGGTGGGCTTTTGGGTAAGGATATAACAGTGATTTTCCGAACAAGAACTGACCAGGGTTTATATATATTTTCTTCAAATAAAATACATTGGAATATGTCGGTTGGTTAAGAAAAACGCACCGTATTAAGACTTGACTGGCTATGATTTTGCATTAACAGTTGATTAAGAACAGTGCAGCACTGCATTACAGCTTAGTAGTTGCATGCATGTTCCAGGGATGGATATATTCTCTAATTTTTTCAAGATAATTAGTCTGGCGGGGAGAAAATTTGTGTCTCTGTCCGTCATAAAGTCTGGTGTGGGCTCCGAATTTAATTTGTCTGAATTGTGTCGGCCGCGTATACAGACACAAAGAATCGGCCCCACTTCGGCTCCACCATGAAAATTTTCAAGACTTCATTATTATTCCATTCATGATCTAAAATCCATTTCCTCCATTACAATTTTTTTTATGGAATAAAATGCGCCTTTGATACGGGATCGGCCGACGATTTTAACCTTGCTGAATGTGCACGCAGTTAGAATCCCGTGAATGTGACAAGATCATAGTAGGTTGAATTTTGCGCCAAAGCATATAAAAAAGCATTTTAACAAATATCACGGGCAGATCCTCGAGTCGCGAATCGAGCATGGTACCAATATCTAAAAGCCCGTGAAAACCGGGTATCTTGACAGTGAAAGTAGAATGTGAAAGATCCGTTTATTTTGGAATTGCATGGGAGGCACAGAGGTCCCACACAGAGGGGGCAGTTGTCTAACTGTGACAGCTTTTTGTTTTTTCCTGGAAATTTTTTGGGTGGTCAATTTTTAAATTCCCGGAAATTTTAAGAACATTAAGTTTCAATAATATGTTGAAATCTATTGCGGTAGACATAGTGGTTTTTAATTTATTTATATACTAAAAACACATTTTAAACAATTTAAATTTATTATTTTGTTAAACATTATATTATAAAATTTTAGAAAAAAACAAAAATATCTAATAAATGATAAGTTTATTTTCAAAATAACTGTTTGATGTATGAAATTTTTTTTGTTTATAAAAGAAGTATAAAATGTTTTGCTTAATACGATAAAGGGTTTTAGTCCATGCACGGATGTGACTATTAAAATTTATTGAACTTATTTTATTTTAATTGGGAAGTGTTTAGGGGAAAATCACATCATCATTCATTTGTTGACTTAACAAGTGTGGTTCATCCCAGGACTAGTTGAAGAACTATATTATGGCTGACTAGGAAACCACAATAATATACTAGGAAACAACTATATTTGACTGTGAATAACGAAAGTATGAATCAATAATCTATTAAAATATATAGATAATAAAACTTAATAATTAGTAGTATAAGAATAATAAAAATTAATTAAAAGGTAAGTTATCTAGTTAGTTAATAATTGATATCAGTAATTTTTTAATTAAACTATTAGAAATAGACTCAAATCCATGAATAATATTGAGAGAATATAAGTTTGTTACAAATTAGTTAGTTAATTCATAAGTAAATTTATTTAATTAATTAAAGGTGTAAGGAGATAAAATAAGTTCCCAACTTTAAAAATCCATCATAATGTTTTGGTAAAAGATTTTTTTTTAATACATGTTAATTAAATATTTTATTACTTATTTAAATAATTCTTATTTTTAACCTAAAAGAAAACCAGTAAAAATAAAATAAAATACTAAAAATTGATAAAAATCAAAAAGCAAAAAAAATAAATGATCCACAATAAGAAAGGAGAAACAGAGAAGATCACACTGAAAAGACCAATCCTCTTAGGAGGGGAGAAACAAAGAAGATCACACTGAAAAAACCAACCCTCTTATCTAAACTTATTTTCTCTTATCTCTACCCCTTCTGGTTTGAACATTTATCATTTTGATAAAAAATATATGTTGATAACCATTAAACCTACATTGTCAAGCTAGTGTAGCTCCTTTGGTGGAGTGGTTGTCTTCCTCTTCAATCTCATGCTATGACACACTTGTTTTTTAATAACATAGGCTGACAAGTTTGAGCCATTATCTATCTTGATTCCTCGAAATAATAAATAGATGTTGTCAGTGGACTTGGAAAAAACCAAGTAGGGAACACCACGTAATCTTTCCAATGGCATTAAAAGCTACTTTGAAATATGTAACACTTAGCAATCCTTCCAAGGCATTAAACCTACTATAACCTATGGAACACTTAGCATCCTTCCCATAGTTGATAATAAATGATTGATTCCTCAGAATAACAAATAAAAAAAAAACTATAAAACTTACTCTAAAATATAAAATGAGTATGGAACACGTGGCAATCCTTCCCATGCTCGGCGGTAGTTACTCTATCCAGAGATTTGAATAACACAGGCGCCGCAATTATGAGAGAGCAGTGGAGTTAAGACTTAGTAGCTATGGTTATTTTGAACCCGTGGCAATTCTTCCAATGGTTGGTAGTTACTCTATCCAGAGATTTGAATAACACAAATGCTGCAGTTATGAGAGAGTAGTGGAGTTAAGTCTTGTCAGCAATGATAGTTACGAACAACCGTAATTTCTGGCTATCTCTGTGTTTATTGGTCGTTTACTTGCTACAGTGCTCTCACCCCACATGGTAACAGTGTTCGATGGCCATGATTTCTCCCCGCCCCGCCAAACCTCTACGTTTTTATTCTTTTAATAATTCCTAATTTAATATATAAGAGGGGGCAAGGTGTTCATACAGATTCGTGCAAACGACCTGAGTTCAGCACAAGTTTAGTCATTCCATGCGAACTCGACTGGCTCACGAGATCCCTCGCTGCAGTTATAGATAGCAGGAATTAGCTTAGCAGCATTTCTATCTATGATCTTCTGCCACTTCTTCCCCTCTCAAATACAGTGTCTTCTCTTCCCTATTTATTGTTAGAAGATCAATGCAATAGAGATCCCGTATCGTGGAAAAGCCAGAATCGTAGTAAATTCCCATTGTTGTAGGTTGCAGACTGTTGTATCGTTGGACCCCTTCTGTAACCAAAATGTCTGGCTATCGAAGTGGACTTGCATTGCTTGTTTTCCTCTGCATCTTTTGCTTTCGATCTGAGGCGAGGAACTCAGTTGGAATTTTCGAAAAATTGACGGGCGCTGTTCTTGGACGGCCTGCGGTGGTGCCTGAGACTAAACATGCGCAAGAACCTGCAACAAAACTTGTGGAGGATCCCGTACAAGTAGTTGATATGGTTGAAAGGTAATTCATATGAATGCATTGCACAGTTTAATTGAAGTAGATCTGTAGTTGCTAACATTTGTGTGTTACATGAGAGTAGATTCGGTATTGCTTACAAGAATGTATTCAGTATTTGCTGCTGAGAATATATTTTAATGGATATTTGGGATAAGCTTCAGTTTTTTTTGGGTGCAGAATGAGCATTTTTTTATTTGGGGAATATTCTAGTATCCAATGTTGAAAGTCGTTTGAACTTATCTTTATTTCAAATTTCAAAATATTCCAAGAATGTACAGATCTATTTAACCATGCATCTTTAAAACACGCGGAGGATCAAATATTTGGGAATGCACTTAATAGCTTCATGGTTAGAATAGATCTGTGTTCCTATAAGTCAATGTGATTATGTATAACTTGACTTAATGAGTAAGAACGCGTTTTGTGTTTTCTCCTTGAAAATTATAGGTTTCAATCCGCAGGGTAAAGTATATTCACTACCATAAATTAAGTAATCCAAATTTCTGTCCAGATATTCTACATAGATGATCAATTTGGCAGGCTAAGCTGAAACTGTGTTATTAGATTTCAAGTTGTTCTGTGCTTAATTCATGTAATGTACTATGGCAGAGGCATAATCCATGCAATGTACTATAGCAGAGGCATTAACAGGTAATTCATGAAATGATTGCAGGAGCATTAACAGTTCGAGAAGGGAGCTAAGTTATTTGACTTGCGGGACGGGGAACCCTATCGATGATTGTTGGCGCTGCGATGCAGATTGGGAAAACAATCGACAGAGGCTTGCAGACTGCGCCATTGGATTCGGCAGGAACGCCATTGGAGGGCAGAACGGCAGATTCTATGTTGTCACAGATCCCAATGACGACAATCCAGTCAATCCCCGGCCAGGCACTCTGCGCCACGCTGTTATTCAAAACGAGCCTCTGTGGATCATCTTTGAGAGAGACATGGTCATCCAGCTCAAAGAGGAGCTTATCATGAACAGTTACAAGACAATCGACGGCAGAGGCGCCAATGTCCACATCGCCAACGGTCCTTGCATTACAGTACAGTATGTGAAACACGTTATCATTCACGGGATTCACATCCATGACTGCAAACCTGGAGGAAATGCCATGGTGAGGGATTCCCCAACACATTACGGGTGGAGAACGAGAAGTGATGGAGATGGAGTTTCCATCTTTGGGGCAAACAATATCTGGGTAGACCATTGCTCCTTGTCAAGCTGCACAGATGGGCTCATCGATGCCATCCGAGGGTCCACTGCAATCACCATTTCCAACAACTATATGTCGCAACATGATAAGGTTTGAATCTCAATTCCAGCTTTCTAATAGAAGTTAGAATTTTCCTATTAATGGATGTCCTGTTCATCTCTTGTGATATCATTTGTTGCAGGTAATGCTTCTGGGCCACAGCGACGATTATACTCAGGACGTTAACATGCAAGTAACGATTGCCTTTAACCATTTTGGGGAAGGGCTAGTGCAACGCATGCCCAGGTATCTTGAACGATCTGACATTTTTCCATTTGAGTCTCATTTATTAACATTCAGGCCAATTTCAGAGTTCAGAAGTTTATCTGTAAAAACAAATTTATTCTTGAAATGCAGATGCCGACACGGGTACTTCCATGTGGTGAACAACGATTACACTCACTGGGAAATGTACGCAATCGGTGGAAGTGCAAACCCAACAATCAACAGCCAAGGCAACCGATTCCTCGCACCTAGCAATGCATTCTCCAAGGAGGTAAGGGTTGTTTCTTCAATTCTGCTCAATCCATTAGTGTTGACATCAACAGAGATGGAATTAATGAATATGAATGACTGGACAGGTGACTAAGCACGAGGACGCACCAGAGAACGCATGGAGGCAGTGGAATTGGAGGTCAGAGGGAGACCTGATGTTGAACGGGGCGTTCTTCACTCAATCGGGGGCGGCCTCATCGTCGAGTTATGCCAAGGCTTCCAGTCTTGCAGCGAGGCCTTCGTCTCTCGTCTCCTCTCTCACAACATATGCCGGCGTTCTGCAATGCAGAGCAGGCTCCCGCTGCTGACCCAACGGCACGGCCACATTCAAATTCGTTGCTTCTCTCCACAAGCTTCATTTACTTCCTGGTCTTAACTGTGAGCAATCTTTTATGTATGAGAGAGCGTACCTCCCAGCCTGCGACCTCGGCCTGCATCAATACACCCTCTCCTTTGCATCGAGGTTAATGGGCAGGCGCAGAAGTGTTGAAAATATATGTCGTTTGAAATAATAATTTTGCAGAAGCTTATTTTATTTTATTTCAACCATTCATTAAATATGTCTCATTAGCTTCCCATATATTTGTCAGCGATTAATATTGGATTTATTATGCCAAGATTGAAATTTTATTTAAAAGCTCCCCAAATCTAATTTAAACGATGCGATTTGACACTTAACCGATCAATGCTTCACCCTGCACATATTTAGTACAAACCCATCAAAGTATTGGACTTATTTAATAATTGAACACATTACATTTCAATATGATTTTGAAAAAATTGGGTATAAAATTTTGAAATTCTCAATTACAACTATTAAGTTTCAAGATTTTGGGTGGCTTAGGGGTTTTTGATGGTGCTGAAACCATTTCCGCTAACAAAAATATGATTTAAACACTACCACAATCAGATTTCTTGAAGAATTTATCACTGGGTTCCTGCAAGAAATTTGTTGTCCGGGCAAAATTGTGGCCTCATTAGACAACACCCTTTTCTACACCCACACATTTCAATAGGCACGTCGTCACTCTCATATATTAATCTAGTTCGTAGTTGTAAGGTTCTCGACCCCTTCATCACATCAGGGACACAAGAGCACTTAGGCATTTAGAAGATGGCTTGGGCATTGTCTCAATTTGTGACACAATGAATGTAGTTGCATGGCATGGGCATGCCCAAGAGATTGATCAATCCATATTTCTTATGGACGTGTGACCCAAATTTAGAGTTTTCATTAGGTGCGATGAGTTGGAACGAATCAACATCTTGGCATAGTAGTGTGACAAGGTGTGGTGAACCAATGCAATAACACATTGTGTAACTAGTGGGTGTGAATATGGTGGATTGATTGGTGTTCATGAAGGAAGATTGTGCGATGAATGGGTATGAGGGACTAACATGATGGGCTAGTTGTGTGGTGAAGTGGAACAATCAATGGAATGGGCGTGGACGAATTCAATTAAAGGTTCAAGCGCCTTGGCACATCAACCCATATGAAACATGGAGTACACGAAACATTTGGTGCCCTGACCCAGTGAGATGAAATGGTGTCATGACGTGAAGGGACATTCCACCCAACCGACATGGTGGTTGAGTGGACATGCACTCCATATATATTGCTAAGGGAAATAATGGTGGAAGGAATAAAAAACTACACAGGTGATATGATTGTAGTTCGAGCAAGTGTCTACTATAGTGCACATAAGGTAATGGCAACAAGACAAATAGAACGTTAGGTAAGGTGTGTCTATGCTTGCCTAGGTTGGGCAATGCGGATGAGTTTGTGTTATAGGTTTGCTACAAGTTGATTGAGCATGCTACAAGACCTATGGCATAATAAATTTTGGGGTGATCTAGATTGCATCATTATATCGTTTTTCATCAATCTCCATGCATTCAGAGTGGAAAAAGTGAAGGAATTAGCTCACAGGACAACTTTTATCGGTGGGACCTAGTTTGGCAAAACGGGGTCTGAAACCTTCCGAGAGCGTTTTGAGGCATCACATGACGTTTTTTAGGGTAAAAATTTACCTCTTTTGTGACACACCTTTTCATGCTATTATACACACAAATATATTTCCAACGATGCAAGAAGCACGTCAATCGGAATATGTATGCAAACATTATGCCACTCATAAGTCGACCTTCCTGTTTTAACACCTATAGTTCGAGAGGATGTCGCGTCAGCCCCAATTATGCATGGAAAAAGGGCTAGCCACATGTCTACGATGTAAAAGACTCTAGTAGATTCTATTTTGAAACTCTAGTTAAGAGTTGATGTAGTCAAACTGAACCACTACTAGGCTATCAGGTTGTGCTATAACCATGCCGTTAGGAGGAAGAGGCATCACATTCTTTGGAGAGCATTTTACTCCATAGTTGTTATGAAGAATTTGGTATCTATGGATAAATACTAATTACCTAGATAAGTAGCTATATCTAGAACAATATTATAAAGCACTTTAACCTTTTTCTGCAAACAATAGGTAAGACAAAGAGAATGAGAGGACTTATTTGTACTTTCACTTTCCTCTTGTCTCCTTTGTATCGGTCCTGTCGCTCCTTCCTGTACTTAACACGCTTGAGAAGTACCTGTAAGCATCAACATAAGACAAAGAACCAATCAAAGCAAAATATCTATTGGTTACAAGTAAATGGAATAAGATACATCCACACATATAAGCATCACATATCAAGATAAGCATATGGAAAAAGGTGCAAATACTTTATTGAAAAGAAGGAAGAATTACAACCATGAAGCCTGATTCAAAGTCACTCCTCTAGCTTTGGTTCCATCCACATCACATCATAAGAATGACAATCCGGAAACATAACGACACTTACAATAATCTCAATTCTCAAATTAACATTATCTCCTTACAATTCATCAAAGTCCAGCCCCTGATCACTTAGATGAGTGCTTAATTTATAGGAAGATAGAGGAGGTTTTGTCATCAATGAGGGTATTGAATGGCCTTCCAAACTTAGAATTAGTTCCATGGAGGAAGGGATGAGAGGATAGGATGTATCTTAACTCATTCCTCATCCATTTTCGAGCTCATAGGAGATGATAAGTGTGGGGATCTTCTAAAAGGTTCCAGAAGATAAAAATATTCCCCAAACCCTATGTGAATTTTGCTCAAACTCTCTCAGTGCAAGTCAAAGAGGGCATAAGTGCTCTGCAAAGCACCCTGGCATGGACTTAACTGCTCTATAGCGCACCCTTATATGGGCCTACCTGTGCTAGTCCCTCTAGAGGTCATTTCAGGATGCCTCCAGGCCATGAAACTGTCTAGGAAGGAGGCATTCAAAAGGTTTACCTATTTAGGGCATGTCGTAACTGAAATTAGGGTTTGATGAGCCTTAAAACACTGATCTGGATGATGGGAGTGATGTGCCCAAATGGATCTGTAACAACTGCCCCCTAAAGAATGAAGTTGAAAAATGTCAATGTGGAGCGAAATGCTTTACGATGTGATGAGGAGGTTCCAAAGTGGTTGGTGACCTGCATCGATTACAATACATAATATCATAATATTTCGATTTTTTCTCATGAATTGCCGAGGGAAGGCATACCCATGCTTAGCATATAAAATTTCATTACAAGTACATAGACAGTCGTCTACAGATATAGACCCATGATCGGAATGACCATCAAAGTAAAGCCATTGTTCGGATGATTAGGTATATTTCCTGAAATCGCAGCCCGAATGGATGAAAATAGATCCGGGGTCTTCTATCTCATTCAATCATTCGCTCAAGTACGAGTCTAACCATGTGAATATGTGATCTGAAGTCGAACATGGGAAGACACTGTTGATTACCAGCCAATTATGTAAGATGTTAACAGACGCGAGAGAAATTGCCGATAATGATAATGATCCTCAAGGTACTGCAGTACATTCTGCATGGTGTGAGTGGATGTTTTGATGTCGAACACCATACAAAGTCTTTGGGTCGAAGGTCAATGATGTCAACCTATCGCTGGAAGCAAGAAACCTGCCATTGATGTATGCAAGACTCAAGGTATTGGAGGGGTGTTTCTAAATCAAATTTTTGGATAATGTGCTGATGTCGACAAGAAGCGACTCATCGCAGGAGGGCCTTGATGTATCCCACATCAATGACACGAAACGAGTGTAATGATTTTGGAGACGGAATTTGATTGACGACACAAGGTTTAGGAATGGCGGTCATGAAAATGAAGGTTTATGGTATTGCAAAGGATGAATGAATTTTGACTGCATGACTTCTCTTGAACATGTCGGCGGCACTGAAATGAATTGGTAGCACTGACCCAAAACAAAGTGATGTATGGAATGATAGACGAATGGTATGATAACCATCAAGCTGATAACCCAACCCAAATAGTCACGGTGATGAAGTGAAAGTGTCATGTTCAAGAGCGACCTGCTATCAAAAGCGGTTTACCCTTTTTTCATTTTCCCCAGTCATTGCTGACCAGTACCTCTTTATTTTTTATCAAGCTTGAGGAGGATAACATATGCTTGTTGTATAATTCCACCCTTCGGGTGAACCCATCGCTATGTGATGTTTTAACAAGTGTAGCCAAGGTGAAACTTGGGCTTGTCATGATTGACAAGTTTGTCACTATTTGATGTTTTAACAAGTTTAACGACAAAGATAACTCGGTCCTTTTCATGTTTAGAGAGTTTGAAGAGGGATGAAAAGAAAACTCCACAAGTTCTTTTTCGTAGATTTGTCTCTCAAGCTCGAAAAAGCGTAAAACAATACGAGAGAGAACTTATTGACCATGTTCGGTCAACGTATTCCTTTTTCGTAAATAATATATCTTAGTCTGAAAAAGGGTTAAACTTATACTGAGTAGATGTCGTTTCCAATCTGTTAACGAGCTGAAAAGGACAAGCGCTCGACAATCATTTCATATTTCAAGAGTTTGAAAAGAGCTTAAAGAGGACTCTGTTTTGAGAAATGAGTGGTTTTTGGGATAGCAACTGGTTCCAGTGATTTTGGAACTTCTCAAAACATGTTGATTTATGTGAAGAGGCTGGCTAATAAGACCACTCATTGAAATTATTCCACAAAGAGGATAAAACAACCAAGTGAAAGTGTATGATCGGCCAATCAGATAGTGACGATGGAAGGAGGAAAACCAAGGCTCATCTGACTGAAGAGGCTGATAGAATGGAAATCACGAGAGTTAAAATGGAAATGGGTTCATTTTTACACAAGCTTGAACCATAGGGAACTATGCTTGAATTCCGTTTCATGTTTACGCAAGCTTGAAATGAAAAACTATGCTTGGATTCAGTTTACATGCCCCCAGCATGATGACTTGATCCTAGGTGCATGCCCCCCAAGCTTCATTGCATTCACCTAAGTAGACTACTCGTGGCTATCAAGTGGATGGAATGAAGTTTCATTTACGAGATCAAGTGAAAGATTTGACTGGGATTTTACAAGATCTAATAAAAGACTCGAATTGGAACTTTGCTCCAGAGGACCTTGTTTCATTTTTTAATGAGCTTGACAGAAGACACAGAACTTTGCTCAGTCTTCCTTGTTTCATTTTTTAGCGAGCTTGACATAGGACAAGGAACTATACTCATATTCCTTTGTTTCATTTTTTAACGAGGTTGACGCAAGGCTAGGAACTATCCTCATGCGACCTGTTTCATTTTTTAATGAGGTTGACACAATAAAAGAACTATCCTCATATTCCTTGTTTCATTTTTTAACGAGCTTGACACAAGACAAGGAACTATGCTCATACCCTTTGTTTCATTTTTTAACGAGGTTTACACAAGACCAGGAACTATCCTCATGCGACCTATTTCATTTTTTAACGAGGTTGACACAGTAAAAGAACTATCCTCATATTCCTTTATCACAACCCATGTGAGGTCATGGCTTCCAAGAGGTTCTCATATGATGGGAGAACAATGCTTTGGAAGGGATCCATATCAAGGAAACTGAGATCTGGTTCCAATGCCCTTAGTACATAATGTACAACATCACGAAATTGGTTGTCAGTTGATGTAGGCATGGAATAGGTTGCCACATAATTGACCCGTGGTGGGGAAGATACCATTGGTACAAAAGGACCATTTAGGGAAGATGGTTGACTGGAAGCCATATTTGGATCGGGAAAGAAAGCTGGTCAATGGTGACAATTCTACCTTCATGCGGGGAACACATCACTTGAAAGAGTGTTGAAAAAATAGCTCCCATGTCATAAACATAGTCACGCCCAAGAAGTAAATTGTAATCTAAAAGGCTTGGAACTACCATCACATTGAGATAAAAAAAATTTCCTCCCAAAGTAATAGGCAATTGAGGAAGGATCCCTAATGGTTGACTAGTTCCTCTGTTAAAAGTCAACATATTTTGGGTAACAGGCACAAGTGGCAATGAACTGAATGCTTTCCAAGTAGTGGAGGAAAGGATACTCACAAATGCACCTTCATCTATAATAGTGCTAGGTACAATCATATTATAAACTTGTACTATGATCTAGAAAGGCACATAAGAAGGAAGACGATATCCTGCCAGTTGATTCCAATCAAAGGAAGTGACCAGACTACTTGGAGGGGGTGTCGTAGAAATGATAGTATTACCCCCTTGAGTTACGAGAATGGGAGGATTTTCCTCCTGTCTTGATGGAACAGGAGGGTTGCCTCCAAGCTCATTGGAATCTGAAGAAATGAAAAGAAACTGAGTGGTATCATATTCACTCTCTTCGGGAAAGGTACGATTAATTGAAGGTGAAATTGGGTCAACTGTTTCCTCGACCTATGATTGGTCAGGTATAGACTCATGGGATTCACATTCAGAGAGAGTGAGTTTGACTTAGGGTTGATTTGGGTCAGTCACTTTATCAACTAGTGAAGGATTAAGGGATAGT
Source organism: Pinus taeda (assembly GCA_000404065.3). Classification (NCBI taxonomy): domain Eukaryota; kingdom Viridiplantae; phylum Streptophyta; class Pinopsida; order Pinales; family Pinaceae; genus Pinus; species Pinus taeda. Next base: position 5,480 of record APFE030082733.1, on the reverse strand, counting down.
CACTTGTAACCAAATGGAAGTCACTGCGGTGAAGCAGGACAGTTATCCAACACTTTTTTGGCTTCATCCAGATAGGGACAAAGGTGAATGGGGTGATTCCCTTCACATAACCTACAAGGAAACTTAACTTTACCCTTCTTTCCATGAACTTTACTACCACTATTAGATGGTGTGTCACCAACATTATCTCCAGAAATTGATGACATAGGATGATGTGAACGAGAAGACCATTCTTCTAAGATCTAAGGAATATCAGGACAATTTCGAAGAAGATGGTCTCCTGTACAAAATTTGCATGGATATCGAACTTTGTGAGGCTTATCAGACGGTTTCTCCTCAGAAGTTGCATTCAAAGAAATGGTTGCTTGGTTGCACCCCTATTGAATTTTATTATCCTTCTTCTTCTTCCCATTCTTCTTCTTCTTAGCCACTTGGTTACTAGTACCAATACTTTCACTAGGTGAAGAGGAAGAAGGGGAGGAAGAAACAATCGAGGAAGAAGGCAAAGGGTCAACTTTAGGATCAACTGGAGGTTGATTTTGTCCAGTTGGAGGAGTACTCGGTTGTGGAGAAATCATGACATTTTGAACCAAGGAGGTTGAAAACAACCATACTGGCAAGCCAGTGGTAAATCCCGGAAGGGATAATGTAGCCATATAAGGAGCACCAATATTTTCGAAAGGAGGAAAAGGACTAGGATTCCCATCAAAAGGAATTCCTTGATTGGTGGACTCTGGATTTGTTTCCATATCTCTCAACCTAAGATCAACTAAGGAGCGAGCATGGAGGATGTTATCCATGGTCAATTAATTTATTTTAATCAAAATAACAAAAAAAAAAGAGAGGGATAATCTAGGCAAAAGGATTACCAAGCAACTGTGAACTACAAATACCTCCCAGCGAATCGAGAAGTATGGGCAGGAAATCTCCCTGAATGTTGTGTTCGGTGTATCACAGTGTACAAGGCGGCCGACTCGGTTACCTAAGGATGGATAGAAACCTAGTGTTGTCCTCCCATATATACCCAAAATTACATGGAGGCCCAATCTGTGTTAGCGCTGTCTAATGCGAAACCACACAGTGAGAGCATTCCTTTATACTTTACATACTGTAATACCACCCTATATACCCAAAGGTACATGGACGAGCTACGATATACTCACGTACGTGGAATGAGGTATTGCACTGGGAATGTATTGCAGACAAGTTAGCAACAACTGCTATGTTTTACGACACCAGAACACGTCTCTAGCCTAAAACCTCTAAATGTTTTGCATTAGATGACAATGCTCCATTAGGTTAAATGATGTTAATTTTAAGTTGATCTTGATTACGAATTTTCCTTTCAAGGTTCACCACATGATGTATGTTTGCAATTCCTATAATGAAACTAATATGATAAGCATTATTTCCATTCAATTTAACAGTGAAAACCTTAGCTAATAGGGATAGAGCAATCAGATTTCTTTTAATCAAAGAGCAAAGAGCACAATCTAATGCAATTTCCTTAACCTATTCCTATGAGCACACACAAACTTTTCAATGCACGATGCATGTTTTTCTTTTCAATTCCCTTAATGTTAAAATGAACAAAAGGAAACTAATGCACATACAATCAATCAATCTTTTTGCAAGAACAAAGACTTTACGATAGTTCCTTTTCGAAAGAAATGAAAAATTTTACAACACTTTCTTTTGAACAAAGATTAATCGACTATAATCTAACTTTGACAATGAATCGATAATGACAAAGAAATCATTTAAGAAAAATTAATCAATCAAAGCCAAAGTAGGGCTAGCAAAGGAAATACAATGTTGATTTCAGAGACATAACATTCAATGATCATTTAGCAAGCAAAAAAGAAAGGAAATTTTGGAAGAAACCTAATCCAAAGGTGGAAAATTGATCTAAGGTGGATCAACGCAGGTTTGAATCGGAGACAGTGTGCTGAAATGCACTATCTCTAAGCCAAGGTTGCATTGATCAGCACAGGTTTGAATGGGAGACAGTGCACTGATCAGCGCACTATACCCTTACCAAGGGTGCACTGGTTCCAACACATTCCTAAAGTATGCATTCTAGTGCAAATTTTGACCAGAAAACTTCAAAAGGGCTGAAATAAGATCAATGAAGGCAAGTAAGGTTTGCTAGAGTGTCCTAGGATGTGGATAAGCTACTTGGAATGATGATCATTCCCCAGTATGGTCGCCAATTTGTTATGAAGAATTTGGTATCTACGGATAAATATTAATTGCCTAGAGAAGTAGCTATATCTAGAACAATAGTTTAAAGCACTTTAACCTTTTTCTATAAAAAATAGATAAGACAAAGAGAATGAGAGGACCTACTTGTACTTTCGCTTTCCTCTTGTCTCCTTTGTATCAATCCTATCGCTCCTTCCCGTATTTAACACGCTTGAGAAGTACCTGTAAGCATCAACAAAAGACAAAGAACCAATCAAATCAAAATATCTATTGATTACAAGTAAATGGAAATAGATAAATCCACACATATAAGCATCACATATCAAGATAAGGATATGGAAAAAGGTTCAAATACTTTATTGAATAGAAGGAAGAATTACAACCATGAAGCTTGATTCAAAGTCACTCCTCCAACTTTGGTTCCATCCACATCACATCATAAGCATGACAATCCGATAGCATAATGACACTTACAATAATCTCAATTCTCAAACTAACATTATCTCCTTACATTTCATCAAAGTCTATCCCCTAATCACTTAGATTAGTGCTCAATTCATAGGAAGATGGAGGAGGTTTTGTCATCAATGAGGGTATTGAATGGCCTTCCAAACTTAGAATTAGTTCCATGGAGGAACAGATGAGAGGATAGGATGTATCTTAACTCATTCCTCATCCATTTTTGAGCTCATAGGAGATGATAAGTGTGGGGATCTTCTAGAAGGCTCTAGAAGATAAGAATATTCCCCAAACCCTATGTGAATTTCGCTCAAACTCACCCAACATAGGTCAAAGAGGGCCTAAGTGCTTTGCAGAGCACCCTGACATGGACTTAATTGCTCTGCAGTGCACCCTTGCATGGGCCTACCTATGCTAGTTTAGAGGTCATTTCAGGATGTCTTCAGGCCATGAAATTGTCTAGGAAGGAGGCATTCAAAAGGTTGACTTGTTTAGGGCATGTAGCAACTGAAATTAGGGTTTGATGAGCCCTAAAACACTGATATGGATGATGGGAGTGATGTGCCCAAATGGATCTGTAACAATAGCTAAGAAAAGATAGCCAGGAGAGATAGTAGGTAGAGCACACAAAGAGGATCTGTGCATTGTAGCAACCCACATGCCATAGGGATTACTTCTTTGTACTTGCAACCTTGTTTTCTAGATAGAGAAAGAGAGGGAAGCAGCCTCACCTTCCAGCTAGGTTTTCCCCTGAAAGGGTTTCTATAGCATATTCTGTGTCTTATGTGTGTGAGAGCGCTTCTTTTTTAGTTCTCTACTTTTCTGCATAATTTCCATTCTCATGCATGCACTAATAACAATAAAATCTACATATCTAGAAATTAAATAAAACTGTAATAGTGTAGAATTTTATATTTTTAATATAATATTGTCAGATCTGTTGTGACGAATTGTCCAGTGCAATATCCATGATAGTTTACAGTTTATTTGGTATAAGAGTAGGTTTCTTTAGTCATTTTGTGGAGATCTAGATTAGTGAGTTCGAAAATCATAAAACCCTAGTCATGGGCGACGAGTCTATAAATGACCCTCATGATCCTGTAGAGGTGAGGTTTTTGTAATTGGAACAACAAGTTGTAGACATAAATAAAAATGTTAACCTGCTCGTGGTGACCTTGAGAAATAAGCTGGGGATATTTGGAGAAGATGGGGGTTCGAATGCAGAGGAAAAATCAGAACGGGGATTAGAAGATTGGGGAGAAACAGAGAACCAGTGGAAGAAAGAACCTAGGAAAGATCAACCCAATTTGAGTGTCGTGAAACAATCACAATCTCTATTTAAAATGGAAGCAAAAGACGATATCAATCCGTACCACGGTGATATCAACACTCTGAAGTTGAACTACTAGTTGTAGCAATTGGAAGTTTATTTCAGCTTCCATTAGATCAAGGAAGGGTAAAGGATCTCATTTGTGTGACTGAAATTACAGGGCCATGCACTGAATTGGAGGGAGAGCCACACAAAAAACTTGATGTTGGAGGGAGAACCTCCAGGGACTAAGTGGGAATATTTCAAAACCCTCATTAAGTCACAGTTTTATCCCATTGCATACATGCAGGACCAATGGATACTGTGTCATTACTTTAGGCAAAAGTTGGGCAAAAGCGTGCAGGAGTACACCATGAAATTCAGAAAGATGGTTATAATGTTGGGTATATCTCCAAAGAACCCAGATGTACTCCTCAAGTATTTGGGGGGTCTGCGCCGCCATCTGAGTGAGAAAGTGATGTTGTTCAAGCCCAAATCGATGGACGAGACTTATGTACAAGCACAGTACCTGGAGAACATAGGTCTGAAGAGACCACAATCAAGTGGATCGAAGCAAAAGGAGCAACAAGATGCTTCCAAGTAGGGGAAAAAGAAGTAAAAAGGGGTAAAATATAGGAATACGAAAACCACAACACGCCAGTGCAAAGATCCTAGCAACCACTACAACATTGATGGCCATACAAAGGAAAATTTTTGGAAGTTGCATCTAGAGTTAAACCTAAAGAACAAGAAGAAGAATTTCATGGCCACTAATTTGAGAAACCAAGTTGAAAGCAGCACGGATGTGTATAAGAAGATCATCTGTACCTTAGTCCAAAAGGAGGTGAATCTGAGTAGCCTTTAGTAACGGGAAGAGAAATAAATGACCAAACTCTTCCATATAAATATACAGGTCAAGAAGACAAAGATTGATGCTCTATTTGACTCAGGATCACAGATGAATCTCATTACAACAGAGTTGGTCAAGAAGTTGGGTTTGGAAGTTTGTGACCATCCAAACCCATATCCACTAGGATGGGTAAATAAGAATGCATAACTGAAGGTAACAAAACAATGCAAAATTAGATTTGATATCAGTGTTGATTTTATTAATGAAGGAGATCTATATGTCGTTCCCCTTGATGTATGTGGAGTCATTTTTTGGAATCCATACATGTACATGAGTGATGCAATATTCATGACGAGATCCAACCAGTACCGTCTCATCAAGGATGGAAAATTGTTCATCACCAATGCACACAAAGGCAAGTAAAAAATTTCACTAATAAGTGCTAAACAAGCCAAGAAATTGATTAGTTCCAAAAAGAAGTATGTGTTATTATTTTTAAGAGAAAGGTAGTCAATAAAAGGAAAGACATCATTAGATGGGTGTACTAAGAAACAAAAACAACAATTGGAGTTGTTACAGACATGCAGGGATGTGTTCTGAGAGCCTAAAGGAGTACCACCTGTTGTACCATGTAACAACCCCCCCATTTATATGAAT
>APFE030082728.1:70627-113723 GCA_000404065.3 Pinus taeda | reverse complement strand
AATTTTTTTTTGTCTTTTTATTTAATCTAGAAAAAGAATAAAAGAATGCTATAATATAGTGGAAAGAATGAGTGTCAATGAAGTAGATGATCTGGTTCCTAGGAGTGGAACAATCCTATGCTCAATGCAAGGAGGCAAAAACTCATCAAATACACTCAAAGGTATGTTCCTTCCATAGGTCATAGGGTGTCGAGCTGCAGAAGCTAAGGGATTACAAGTTTGATTTTGCAGATGACATGATCAAAGTGGCTTAAACACGAGTCTAAGTGAAGCCAACTCAAGGCCACAGGTGCAAATGGGCAAAATGCAATGCAGTAGTACAACTCAACACGAAGGATGCTCTAGGGTATAAGGCCAAAACGAAGCAAAGAAGTAAAAAGGAATGAGTCTTCATCGCATAAGTCATGGCAGGACTATAGAGGACTCTCGAGCCTACTCAAATCGACGCAACATGGGCAACAAATGTCAGTGAGGCGCTAACTATGATACCCATGAAAAGGATGGCTATATCATCGTGCCATGATTTAAAAAAAATAAGTGAGTGAAGATGGTTTACGAACCATAACACGATGGGATCGACCCTATGGCAAGTGTATTGACAAATGGAGGCTAGTATGCAAAATGAAATGGAAAGATGGCTTCCCTAATGTATATGCTAGTGAGAAAACAATACCTACCATGATGGGTTTGCAGTCATGGAACCGACTCGAAACTGTCGAAAAAGCATCCAAAATGTCCTGAAAAACAAACCATTCTCAACATTCCAAGCTCCCAAGTTAAAAGTTACATGAGACAAAACAAAATCAAGTTTTGAAAAAATTTGACATTTTCAAAGCTTATAAAATAGTTTTTTGACTCACCATTGTTACCATTTGAGTTGAGAGCACAAGGGGTGGAGAAAAAGAAGAAATCTTTGTCTTTTGATGAATCTGACTATTCAAATCTTGCCAAAATCACTAGGTAACCCCCAAACTTGTCTTGCATCAATTTGTGATTGGTTTTAAGAATTTTAATTAAAGTTTTACCGTTGAATTTATGTCAAAAATTTTGTCGCAGTGTATACGCGGGTTGGCTATATGCAACCTGAATATACGCAAGCCCTAGATGTGACTGTGTATGAAATAGACCTGTGTATACACCATTTAAACATCAAAACAAAAAACTAACGATCCAAACTTGTTTTTTCCTCAGGATGCCAGTCACCTGGAGGGAAAGGGTGCATGCCACTATTGATGATGAGGTTGTGAATGATCAACAAGCCTTGGATGCCTTAAGAGGATGCGGTTTGCTAAAGTTTTTCAAAATGCCAAATATGAAGGAAGATACTTGCTTGCTCGAAATGCTCATTCATGACTGGAGCATCGAGGATGACTCATTCATGATTGATCAAATGCCACTGAGGATAGAGATTGAGGATATCTATTTTATCACAGGCCTTTCCCAGAGGGGAGAGGTAGTACATTCCAGGGGCCAATCATGAGGTAGAGTTTCTATCAAGGACTATGTGCATATATATTGCCCGGGCCATTCAGAAAATATTGGAAGCCAAATTCCAATCAAGCACATAGAGAGTTTGTCATTGAGTATCATCCTGTTCACTATAGCCAGACTGAATGGATTAACTTCCTTACACCAGGATTCATGGCTTGCCATGAGCTTGGCGGTAGACTGTCTTACCACAATATTTTATCGGTGTACTACTCTTCTAACCAAATAGAAGAGCCAGCTATCATCTATCAAAAAGGGCAAGACTAAAAAATTTTGGTATGGGACCATTCTGTGCTCCTTCTTTTTTGAGAGGGTCCCAGCACTATGCCCTAGAGTACCAGTTCCGATCAGTAGCCCGTAAGATCCACGGATGGGCAAGTGGGCTAATCTGATGAAACAACTAGGAGATGGGGATGTACCGCGGACAACTTTTGACAATGATTTCTTCTCCTGGTGGGAGTAGTAGATCATCATAGTGGATGATTACCCCTATGTTGGCTTCGACTTTCGTGGAGATCCTGATCTAGTACTACCACCAGCCAGCATGGGGCGATATAGGTAACAAATGTTTTTGATTTTATGATTTTTATGATTTTTATGATTTTTTAAATATGAAAATGAACTTGAAAAATATTTTTGATGGGATTCAAGTGACTAATGTAATGATCATATTCTAGATATTGGGCCAGTACAACCAGATGGTTTCCCATGGCATGGACATTGTAGCTGAGGTGCCGAAGAGGCAACTACCAATACAGAGTGACTCCTATACACATTTCAATGGAACTTGGTGAGATTAACTCACCGAGTACTGATGGAGGTCCCTATAGACATGCAGTGTCGCGTGGTTGGAATGCCACGGGACTGGGTTCGGACTCTTAGGTGTGTGGTTAAGGCTGTAGTCGCATACTTGGTTGCTCATCCTGAGCAGATTCATTAGATGTACTAGACATGATTATGGGCATTTGATTCCCAATTTTTGTATATTATTTTGGACATACTTATTTACATTCAGGATGTTTTATGATATATATATACAATTTCGACTTTTTGATGCTTGATTTTATTGTGATGAATGAATGATGTGCCAATCTAAAGCTTCATTAGTAATAGAATCTGCTAACCAATTATGAGATCTTGGAATGTGCAAATAAGTAATGTAAGTAAATGATCTTTGCAACAGACTCACTCTTAAATATTGGCGATATGAACATGGATCCCTTACCCGATAAATGTTATTCAATTGTGACACTATCAATTATGAATCAAGATAGAATACTAATGAATCGATTCCATAAGAAATAGCTTCGTATAGTAAATTAATGACGGAAGTATACTCAGCCATATTATTTGACACAGGACCAATGCATACTCCCCTTAACACCATCAACTGACCAGTTGGATAGTAGATCACTCAAGCTATAGAAGTGAGGTTCCGAGTGTGCCAACTAGCACCATCGGCAAATCCATAATAGACTAGGTCATCCATCAACACCTGCCACAACAGATCAAAAAGTGTTGATATCAAAAACTGCCTATGAGATATGTACAAAAATACAAAATGTACAAAGAAGCCATTACCTAGCTGCTACCTAAGCAAAGTACTTCTGAAGGTAGAGCCGATTAGGGGGCTTCGCTAACTTGGTCCTAGGGATGTTTATAGGTACAGTCATTGAACCAATCAATATATTACCTTCGACAAACATTTGTGTTGGAGCAAAGGAACCGCACAAACATCACTAGTAAGTAGACTGGAGGACTTAGATTCGACTTCATGTAAAGGATAATGGACAAATAAATGATGATGTAAATCTTCCGATGGTCAATCTATAGCCATCATTGCTTTGAATATCACTTCTCAAATGGAAAAGATATATCTAAGCACTCCAAAGCAGAAGTGGAATCAAGGGTCCAATTAGGGGCCACTTCACCATCTAACTGCTCCTCAGAGAAAGGAGTAGAATGGTTGTCTGAAGTGTTATCGGTAGATTCATATCTAAGCTCTGCTGCAGACATAAAAGATTCTATTTCACCTACCTTACCGTCATCTGATGTGGTCACAGATGAAAATAAGGCTCCAGGATCCCAAAAATAATGAGTTTTAACAAAAAAAATTTGTAAAGGCTCCTTGGAGGATAAAATTGTATCTATTCTAGCTGTAGGAGAGGGAAGATCAAACATATCCATCAATGAAGAATACATCTTGACTCCTAGATTCTCGGTAGGCAGATGGGGGTTATCCACCATCGGAATAGTAGAATCCGAAGTTGCATGAGGATGAACTGGAGAATAATCCAATTGATCAACCTTAACAATTTTCCCCACATGAGGAAAGCAAAGGACATGGAATACAGTAGAAACGATGACATCCATTTCATAAATCCAATTTTGTCCTAAGAGGAGATTGTAATCTAGGTTGGCATCGATGATTTCTACTTTGACCTTAATGAAGTTTCCTCTAACACATATAGGAAAGGCTAGAATAATCCCATGTGACCTATGAGAATGACCATCAAACATTGTCAAGAGGGTGGGTGAAGGAATAGCCAAAGGTGATCCAATGGCCTTCCAACATGACATGGACATGACACATGTGGAAGCTCCCTTATCTATAACTGTCCGAAAAATATTAGTTTTCTGATAAGTAGACTTTATTTGGAAAGCCATATGATGAGGAAGTCTCTTTTTGACATTATGCATATCAAAAGTGAGAGCTAAGGAATTGTTTGGATCAACTGCCCTTATCACCAAAAGAAAAGCACTTTGCTGAGTTAGACACGACTGGAGTACCTCTAAAGCCGACATCATGCATGGACTCTGAGCCAGATCCTCCATAATGGAGTAATTCTGAGCTACCCTAGCATTAGGGTTGATAGTAGCGCACATGGCGGAACCTTCGGTATTTGAGGTATAGACTCGACAGAGGGTCGCTCAATATGAAGTGGGTCAATAGTTCCGAGAATAGTTTTATCCTTGGATGTTTTATCTTCACCATAATCACATGACCGTGTGGCCACATTGGTGTGAGAACTCATCATGAAAACATTTGAGGAATGGTCCCCCTCCTGGTTGCCCCCTATAGAGGTACCAGGGTTTGAATTCGCACCAGCAAGCAACTTCTGCCCTTGGGGGTGAGGGTTAGTTAAGATAGCCTGGGAGCTAGAAGACCCTTGCTGCACTAACAAGTGCTGAGTATCTTGAATTTTCGGGTAGAGATGAGTCAAATGGTCTCCATTGCATAACTTGCATGGAAACTTGACTTTCGATTTAGACCCATTTCCACCCTCACCAGCACCATTGCTGGGATTGTTCACACTACCCTTCCCATCTTGATTCTTCTTTTTACCTCCTCCCTTCTTCTTCCCATTGAAATTTTGATTTCCTTTGGGGTTAGAAGCCTGAACGGTGTTTACAAAAGAAGGTTGGGAACGTGAAGGGTTAGATGATGTGACCTGATTGGTAGGAGCAGTTTGTAAAGACAAATGCTGCAATTGGCTCAATAGGTTCACCACATTGGTGTCTATTGATCCAACGATACCATTTGCATGAGGACATGGCTTCAATTTGGCTATATCAACCTTAGTCCTAGGAGCATCAGGCAAGATTTTCTGAAGAATTCCAGACTGAGAGTAAATCAATTCTAACTATTGGGCTCAAAAAATAGCTTGCTCTACAGAATAGATTCCCGATAGAGAGACATCCTTGGAAATCTTAGGCTGTAACAATTTCAAGAACCATTTGAGATGATATTTAGGAGGAATTTCAGCTTTAATGATCCTCTTTCTTTGTCTCCATTCCTAAATATGATCAAAGATGTGAGTTTCCGTATCCTAATAAAAATTGGCTAGAAGTTTAGTTCTGGCATCATAATGGATGGGCAACTAGAAATGGTTTAGAAAAATGTTAGCCAAATTAGCGAAAGATGTAAAGTTGTCCCTAGCAACTCTATATACCACTTAGCCACATTGCTAGTTAAGGTGCGTTGAAAAAGTTTCAACCTAATCGATTCATTGATGAGGGAGTTTGATGAGCACCACAAATGGAATGTGGTTACATGGTCGCCCGGGTCTTCACCACCCTTACCCTCGAATTTTGGAATATCTGATGGGATTTTGGTTGGGACTAGAGGCCAGGCTGAATTGTATCTGATTGGATCAGTTGTCAATTTCGTGAGATCTGGCAAATTCAGCATTGCCAGAAAAGGAAGCCTGGGAGGACCTTGGGGATTCCACCTAGATTGGGCAGAGTTCCCAAAGTTATGAAAAGATTGGTCTAGATTTTGAAAGGCACCAGGCTACCCAAAGTAACTAGTAGAACTCGCTAAACTAAAAGGTGACCCTTGTGGTCCAGCAAAACTCGGAGTTTGACCAACTCCAACCAAAACACCTCCAAAACTAGTGAAGTTCCCTCCTAAATAATTATAAGGAGTCGATAACCCTTGATAAGGATTCCAAGCAGTAGCTAAGGGAGGAATACTTCAAAACGAACTAATTTTGGAGTATGACGTATTCCCTTGTTGGCCAAAAAATGGATTCCTAGTTCCTATGCTACTAACTACAGGGTTAGTCCAACCTTGAAATGGATTACTACCTTGACCTATAGAAGAAAAAATCATAGATCCTATCGTTAGATTGGAATGTGGTATATGACCACCTCAAAAAGGAAAACCCTGAAATGAAGCCGATCCACTCATCATGGATGTGGAGGCACTGAATGGAACTTATTGAATACCCTGTGAATGGGTGCCAAATGGGAAGAATCCAAAACTAGAAGCATGTGCTTGGGACCTTCCACTCGTCAACGGAATGGAAGTAGACCCAAACAAAGATGTACTAGCAGTAGACCCAAATAAAGATGTAGAAGAGATGGAAATGGTTCCTCCCCCTTGTACTGATATAGGATTCTGCGTGCCTATAACACTTGTGGTGGGTGCCATGCTCCCAGCAGTGGTCATTAAAGGGATGTGTGTGATGTGACCTAAACTTGAAGGTCTATGTGTCAGAGTCCTAACGTATAATACTACGTCCGGATGATCAGAAGACAGAGGAGAATTCAAAGCTACTAATGGCTTTGAGAGTTCTTCTACCTTAATATTATTTTCCGACTAGAAGAGGACTCGAGAAATAATTGGAATGTTCCTCTCTAGCTCTGTGGTAGTACCAGGCCTGTCTTGTACACAAATGCCCCCAAGTAGAGGATCAATCCCCAATTCATTGGCTGCCACTGGGTGAAAGCCACTAGCAGTATTGCCTTTGCGCCTTCTAGGAGAAGGCTCTAAACTTGGTGGTGAAAGACCACGAAGTCTTCGACACCATCTAGGCAATCGGTCAACCACTTTGAATTTTTTTATTAAGATCTAATTAAAGACTCAAGAAAATATGAAAGCTAGGCCAACTAAGAGCACAGAGCACACACTAAAAAAGGACCCTAAAAGATACGAGCCAGTCAAACAACTTTCAAGTATTTCCACTCCGGGTGATGAGGACCAGACACCAAAATACAAGAAAGTGAAGTAGGGGCCTTTCGAATATATTTTGGGATAATGATGGCCCAGGCCTACTAGCGAAGGTATTAGAGGAAGTTACTCTGACCTCCAAACAACAGCCTGTGCTGGTGCAAGCCCCCAAGCTTCACAAAGGTGCCCTCCAGAAACACTACTGAGAGTGATACAACGTCGACCTCAAGTGCCACGGGATTCCCCGCCTCAACCACCTGTGTAGATCCTTAGGATAAGCAACTAAGGTTACCAACTCATGTCAGAAGCTAGGCAGAATAGTCTTGAGGTAAGATCTGAAAAATAGGAGAGGGGGTCTCTCTCTTCCTTATTTTCAAAAACCCTCATACTTAACTCCCAGATCCGGAGCTTTCTTGGTCTCCCTAACGTTATTGGGTTTGCACTCGTTATTCAGGCTTCTGTGTTTGACAGTTTAAAGTGGCCTTCGAGAGTTTTCTCTCCACTCGCCTAATCCAAGGCCCAAAATATCCTAAAACTTGTTGGTGTGTCTAAATTGACAATATAAAAAAGTTCTATTATATTTTAGTTAGCGCTTGTTTTTAAATGGGTTGTTCTTAATCCAAGGGATAAACGGAAGTGAAACTTGTGGTGTTCTTCGATGCAAAAGAAATTAATAGAAACCAAACTATATGCAAATGTAGTTGTTTCATTCTTCGATGAAAGAAATTTCTACTAGGTTCTAAGGAACTTCTAAGAAAGCAATAAATTTCTCTTTTCTTTTATTTTAACAAGCTTCACACTCACAAAAACTAACAAAAACTATGGATGCCCTAAAATATGCACAAACTATCCTGATGCAATGAGTATATGCTGATGCAAAAAACTTAAGACTACTCTAAAGCAAAGAATAAAATATTTTTTTTATCGCTTCTAATTAGCCACTTAAGATGTTTAGATAGAATATAATTTCCTAATGCTCATTTTCATCCAAACACTAAAATCAAATCTCAAGACAAACAAAATGCACTTTCAATCGCAAAAAGAAACCAAATCAAAACAAGGCAAAAGAAAGCAAAATCCAAGTTTTTAAGAAGTTTCCTTCAAAAGGAAAAACAAAAAACAACTTTTCAAAAAGTGCTCCAAATACTATTGAAAACTTTGAGAGCGAAAAATAGGCAAAAAAAACACTTTGCAAGTTATTAACTCAAAATGAGCGAAAACTCAACAAAATAGGTGTTTCAAGATGCTCTTAATGACCAAAAAGTAGCAAAAATAGCTTGGTGACAATGATCAAAGGACCAAGAAAGACAACTTTCAAAATCGTCACTCAACAACTTTCAAAAAGCAAGAAAAGAAAATGGCCATAAGCTGCAGACACAAAGCAAGAATATCCCAAAGATAAAGTTTGTCAAAAAGATTGAAACCAATATTTCTACCCTGGAAGACCAGAACATCCAAGATTCTCAAAAAGAAATCTTGTGCGCTCAAACACAAATGATGATGCTTGCGACAAAGCAAAAACAAGACCAAACTTTCCACAATAAGAGAGAATTCAAAACTAGAAACTTGCTGCAAAACCAAAGACTGATAACAAAAATTGACTGCTTAGGAAATACTTAGACCAGCAAACACATCTTCTGAAATAGAAAGACTTGACAGGGTATACACCACTGTGTTAATACACAGTTTCATGTATACACGACTGTGTCAATACATAGTTGCTTGTATGCGCGATTCAACCCAAAGAAACCTGCCTATACGCGAGTTCATATGGGGAAACTTGCATATATATACTATTGTAACCTGAAAAAACTGTGTATATAACAATTCACAAGAAAAAGAAAAAAATAGGTCTGAAGAAATTGCTCAGACTTAAAGTCTGAGTTCCTATAAGAACAAACAAACTAGTTACAGTAAGAACACCAGTGGTTGATCCCTGATTGGATTAAAATAACCCAAACTAGGAACAACAATAAGTTTGTCCCTTGTGGAGTCACCAATTCTATTGAGGGACAAAGTGCCCTAGGGTTTTGGGTCAACACCCTAGCAGAGCGGGGGTTATCTACAGTAGAAAACAAACATTCCACACAACCATGATACTTAAATAAGAAAACTATGCACAGAGAGGTGCACTTAGGTGTCCTTCATTTGGGTAGATCCAGCCAGGGTCCAAAACCTCTTGGAGTTCCTTTCAATGCTTGAACCTGTATAACAACCAATTCAAAGGAGCATAGCAATATATGGACCAAGTATCATATAGAAATCAACTTCATAACATATTGAAAGGTGGTTAGTTATACAATTGAAACAATTATTCATGTGTAAACAATAACAATAACATCATATGGATAAAGAAGATTGATTTCAAGAACAAAACAAATGTTTCTTTATTGCAGATAACTAAAACAAAGCAAGGAATGATATCACATGAATCTTCCTCTTACTGGCTCCAAGTGGAACTATCCTCCGGATCCGTCCAATCCCAAGTCTTCAAAACACTCCTTCCATGACTCACACAAAGATATCCCAGCTAGTGAAATGACATCATAACTCAAGGAAACAAGGGTTTCCTATAGTGTGGAAAATGTTAGAAGCACAAGGATCTTTAGACCTGATTAAGGATAATCTTAGCAGATTAATTTTCTCTCTATTCTCTCCTCCTCTAGGCCTTCCCATTGAAGCCTTTTTATACTTCTCCCAAAGTAGTTTTTTATTTGGGAATTCACTGGGAACAATTGGGCCACAGGCACTAACAGGTAATCAACAGGTAAAACCCGTGATCTCCGCCAAAAATTAAGGAGATTTAATTTTTTTTAAGTGTTTTAAGACATATACATGGGTTGGGTATACACTGACCTATATATACACGCGTTTAGCTCAGGGCAATGTCGCGTACAGGGAGTAAAACACTGTTTTTTAAGCATTTGGACCAGGTCTAGAAGGAGGGATTTCCTTAGGCCATAAATGAAGCATCATAAATATCAAGGGTGAGATTTGGAGCTATAACAATATCTAGAGCCTTCTTCATATGGATACTTCTTTCACATCGGTCTTCTTTCCAAAATTTCCATCATCCACATGAATGCTAGTTGTACTTACAACACTTTTTCCATTAGCCCTACATGACCCCATCCAGATATTATTCAAGAAATCAAAACATAGAATTTAATCAAAGATTACCTTATGAGATGTCCCTTCATCATGACACCTTATTGGTTTTGATCATTAACATCCTGAATGTTCATCTCTCCAAGGCCTTTTCAGGTGTCAAGGGTCCTTTGATTGCTTCCTTCCTTGGTCAGAACTTTTCTTGCCTTCTTTAAGGAGATGTATTTAACAAATATGTCAGATGTTGATTCCTAGTGTCCATGGTGTCCTTTTATTATTGATCTCTTTTCCCATATGCTTCTTTATAGAGTCCCTTTTCAATCACCTCATACTTCATATGAGGATATTTCTCATGTGGACTTTTTTTAGTGTGTGAACCATGCCTTCATGCATATTCTTAATGAAAAGAGATCTACCATATTCTAGACCATTCTTCCAAAGAAATTTTCCATGCTCATTAATGTAAATGATGACATGAATTAACATATATGCATACATACCCCATCTTATTTCTTTCTTAGATCATTTTAGCTTCCTTTGACAACTTCTTAGATTGAGATTACCTCAATATCCTTTGTTTTTCTACATATTTCCTTGCCTACATATCATTCTTTCTTGAATATCCATAAGTGGAATTCCTATCACGACATCTTTTTTTCATGAAAGTCATGAAATCTCTATTAAAGATTCCACTAGAGGATTCTTGTAGTCCTCATCCTGCAAATTCTTATTTCGGCTAATGATAGTGTCCTTCTAGGATGATTCTTCTTGATCAGCTCATTCATTTATGAATTGATGAGGTCATTCAATGGTTACATCCTTCCTACATGGATATATTTATCATAGTTATCTCTACATAATGCTCCTATATTACTAAAGATTCCATTCTCATAAATAAAGCATCTATCCTATTGCTACATTTTCCTATGATTCCCAAAATTTTAAAGAAGACTTATGTGAAGAAGTGGATCTCAGTCATAGTAGAGATTTGGAGGGTCCTCCTTCTTCTACTTCTTCTCTTATTCTTCACTTCTTGGGTAATGTAGGCTTCTTCTCATTTCCTCTTATTTTTTTCCTTCTTGAACTTAGGAAAATCCCTATTATAGTGTCCATAATCTTGATAGCCAAAGCATTGGACTTTCGACATATCTCTTTTACCCTTTCTCTGTGGACCAAACTTGCCAAATTTCCATTTTCTCTTGGCCATAGTAGCAAATGCTTGCTCCTTTGATCCCACACCATCTTTGGCTTTGAGTCCAGTCTCCTCAATTTTGTATAGAGACCAAAGTTCATTCAACGGGGTAGCTTCCTTCTTGGCATATATATTTGATGTCAAGTTTCCCCATTACTCAGGTAATGCATTGAGCACCACAGTGGTCATTTCTCTATCTTACATAACTTATCCTAGTTCTTTTAGTTGGTTTCTCATCTCAAATGCTTTCATGAATTAGGGATTTATTCCTTCTTCCTTGGAGATCTTCATTTTATATAGTTCATTACGCAACGATATCACTTCTCCAACTATAATAATTGATAATAGCTCCACCGACTTATCATAGATTTGTTTAGATGTTTCAAGTTTGGAAACATAAAGAATGAGAAGATCCTTGATGTATTCTATCAGAATCCTTTGAGCCCTTGTTTCATCCTTATTATACTTTTATAGGGCTTGAGATTGTTCCTTAGCAGGAATAGTGCCACTCCCTTTGATGTAGTCCATAAGTTCATTTTATTTGAGAAGTAGATCAGTCCTCTTTTTCCATGCAAGGAAATTAACAGTGCCAACCAATTTGTTGCTATCCTTGCAAAACGACATTTTGATATGTTCAGAAGAGGAAATAAAACTACTTACTTGAGAGTGCTAGTTATGAAGAGATATTGTTTCTTCCTTGATGAGTGAAGCTTCAGCTTCTTGGAGCTTCCTTCAAGGTGCTTTGTGAGACATTTTCTTGTTGATGAAAACTTTTCAATGTGTACATTTGGAGATATTCAATGACAGGTCTAGATATGAGTACCTTTCTTTGAAGATGATGAGGTTTTTATGTAAACTCTTCTTAGATGAACCTTCTTGTAAATTCCTTTAGATGGAAGGATTTCTTCTTTCTTTGTTCCCAAGATGGTAGTCATTCTTGATGGATCTAGGAGAGGAGATGGTAATCCTCCTTGTCTTTGATGGATCTGGAACCTTTGCTTGTAGATTTTATGCTTCAAGCTTTGTGTGCCCTTGCTTCTTGATCTTAATGCTTCAATATTCTATTTGTTCTTTAGATACCCTTCCTTGATGTGTCACCTTTTCTCTGAAACCATGTTGAAGAATCTAGGGCATCTTGGATAGGATGAGATCCTTCGGACGAAGATAACTATTTGTGAGGTACTTTTTACTTTTTCTTATTGGCACAATCTTCTCTTATTATTATTAGAGTGTGTTCTCTTACTTCATCAAACAATTACAAAAAGAGAGAGAGAGAAGAACACAAGATGTTGGCTCTTAGCCAGGGAAAAACATCTCTCTCCTAGAGAGGAGAACCCTTATGCAAATTTATCTTATTGAAGCTTTAATTGACAAATGCCAAACCCTAGACTTTTGACAAGTAGATCCTCCAATCACAAGACAAGGTCTCTCTTTTGCAACTTCCCTTATGTTCTTCAATCAAAGTCCCCTTCTGCACTGCACCTTGACCTCTTCCTTCGCACTTCTTCCAGCAACTGATGCCACTTTCCTTTGCTCCTTTTCTGGCAACTGTAGAAACCCTAGGTCTCCTTAGAGACCTCTTCTTTGGTGCCTTCATTTCTTTTTCTACCTCTCTTGGAAATATTCATTATTCTTGATACTTAGACTAGAGAGAGAGGCTCTTCTTTCAATATATTTATGGGTTAGAGGTTGACCCTCTTAACCCTACTGCAAATCTAATTTCTTTGCATGCATGGCTGATCTAGGGCTTGGCATTGACCTTTTTACTTGATTCTCTCCTTCACTTTAGGTGTCCCCCTATTATATTGATGAGGATAATTTGATTGGTGTTCTCTTCTAGCCCAATTGAGCTACTTTTTATGACTACAATTGCAGATATGATGTGGCAGTGGAATGAGCCCTTTCTCCTCTACACGTGTGATGGAAAAGAGCCCTAAAACAATCCCAAAAATTCATATTTATTTCTTCTCTTCTTCACTAGCCTAGAAGCAACCTTTTTCTCTTCTTCGCACATTCTTCTTGACCTTCTTCCTCGCTGATTTCATAGATAGCTTAATGATTCTTTTGTGAGGACGAACTGCCATATATGTAGTAATTTGTCCCTCCTCTTTGGGCTGACTTGATTTAGTGAGGCCAACTTGACTTTAAGTGCACCAAAAATTCATTTCTTTGAGCCAACTTGAAGAGGAGACTTGTATTTTATTTATAGGTTCTCTTTTGACATATTTATTTGACTCTAATATATAGATTTACATAGATTAACATGCCTTCATATGTCTTCAATAATTACATTGACTCTTTGACTTTCCTTAAAGCACTTAAACATGTGCTTGACCTATCAAATGGGAAAGAAACCCATTTTTTTAAACGAAAAAAATTATAATTCTTTTATTTTACAACTACAAAGATAAAAAAAAAAGACTGCCAGATTCACCTTTGCTCAAAGGGATTTTTCATAGTAACATTCCTGGAAATCGAAGAAAGGGATAATATTCTCAATGAAGGACCATGGTTCTGGGGCAGTGCGGGGTTATTCGTCACACCATGGTTTTCAGATTTTGACGCCAATACTATGGTGGTTTCAAGGATGCCAGTTTGGGTTAGACTGCATAATCTACCTCTACATTTTTGGCACTTCAAGTCCTTATCAGCTATAGGGAATTCCCTTGGAAGAATGCTAAAGATAGATACAGATAGACATTTAAAAGGAATTTTCACCTTTGCTAGGATATGCGTTGAGGTAGACCTCAGCAAAGGACTACCTGAAAGCATATTCCTGACCTTTAACAATATACAGTGGAAACAACCTTTGGACTATGAGAACACAGCCTTCAGGTGTAGAGGTTGCCAACAAACAGGTCATCTGCTCAAAGCATGCCCCAGCAAGAGCAAGCCTCAACAAAGGAAGTCTCGAGGCTGGCAGAATTTGAATGAAGTCCTAGAAAGGCGTACTGCAACAAAAAAAGCCCCTTCGGGAACAGAAGAGGCAGAAACAGAGGCTGAAGAGGATGACACCACCATAGAGGAAGTTGAAATAGAAAATCAGAAGGAAGATTCAGCAGTTAACAAGGAATCAATGCCACACTCAAATCAAGTAGAGACCCAGCAAGACAAAGCAGAGATGGCAACCGGGGATCAGATCATTGGAGGCAACAAACGGCAACATCATTCAGACTCCTCAGACTCAGACAAAGAATCAGGGAAGCTGAAAGAATCTTCCCAGTTAGTCATTGTTTCGTCCGAGCCCCCTTTGGGGGAGTGGCGTAAGGTCGAAAAGAAAAAAGGGCGGAAAACCTGATGCATGAGTTGTTTCGTGCTGGGGCCTTTTTCCCCTTTCTTTCTCCTCTCTCTTTTCCTCTCTCTCTCTCGGGTTAACTGCCTATAGCTGCTATGAGTGCGTTTTGCACTGGGGCCATGTGGCAATTTTCAGTATAACTGGCTAATGTAACTTTATCTTTTATTAATAAAAGTTACAGTCTTTTTTCTCTGGAAAAAACTACAAAGATCAAAATTACATTTTTGAAGACCGAACCTAGTTACACATTCTTCAACAGATGTGATGGAAACTAGGATAGCATTAATGTGCTTCGTGTGTCAAGATCAGGGGCAGTTCCATGATTGCTACAGTCTCTTGTAGAGAATCATCATAGTATCAGACTCATTGGAGAATCCATAAAATGATGACTATGATAGTTGGGAGTCCTATGCTTTGAAGGCATTTATTCCTAAGCATATCAACTCAAATGCTCTTAGAAATGGCATAGTTGGATATTCCTTGGGAAGATATTTCCAATGGTATGTTGAAGTTTTCAAATGGCCTCATTGATTGAAAGTTATTGACAACCAAACTCAAAGTTTCAATGCCTTCCTAGAAGCCCATAACTTTATTAGTTAGTGCTATGGGATATTCTTGAGTTGAGGTAGTGAGAAAAATGCCCATAAGCCCAGAAGCCTAGAAGCTTATTGATAGCTCGCGAAGATTTCCTAGAGGGTCAAAATTCTGAAAGCCTAAAAATTGATTAATAAATGGCATGGGATAACATGGAGTCTGACTAGCAGAGAATAATAATTGATGCACCTTTAATTGATGGAACCCATAACAAATATTTCCTGAAATAATTTAGAATTATGTATGTATAAGAAGCTACAAGAATGTGGGCTCCCAATTTATTTCTTGTGTTGTGATATGTGGCACTATAGTGGGGTCGACAGGTAGAGATAAAAGTGGTATGTAGTGAGGCTTATAGGTGGAAAATGACAATCTAGAGATCTTTAGTTGAAGAGGTTGACAAGTGGAGAATGGGCCAAGCTCGGAAGCCCACAATCATGTAAGATCTTAAGAAATGTTAGTTAAAAATATATACATGCATCAGGGCATCTGGGCTCCAACTCAGAAATAATATATGTAGATTAGTGGGGCCAGTGAATGTCTAACCAACACACAGTTATACCTACAACAGAAAACTAGGGGCGTGGAATATTATAAAGGAACGTTAGCTCCCGTAGACTAACAAATAAATCTAACACCTAGAGGGCTAGATGAAGGTTAGAACACCTAGTCTAGTGGTGGAAAATAGATAAAGGTGAAAGAGGAAAGGTGCTAATGCAGTGACAATGGTGCATGCAAGTGGGCCAGGCTAGAAGCCCGTGAGCATGTAAGGTGTACGCAATTAATTTTAAAGAATTTTCAGGCTCTAGGGTAGTGGCATATGCTTAAAGGCAATAACTAGTTGACAACTCTTGGGCACTATGTGCCATATTTTAAAGACATGCCAAATTAGCTATTCACCATAGCTGAGTTAGGAAAGAATTCAAAGGATATGAATAGGTCATAGCTTTGGAGATGAGTCCATCCATATTTGGCGGTTACACCAACTTGGTCATTTTCCATAAGTTGTATGCAGGCATTCACGACTTGGTATCTAGTTAAGATCTTAGTGCTTATGAGCATGCAAATGAGTCGGCAATTATGTAAATGTGAATAGTAAGGTTTGTCCATTGGCTTGATGGCGACTGCAAAGAACTGTCGGCTCAAGAACATAAAGGACCATGATTGATTAGAGGATTTAATGGAGCCAATGGTGGTTGTTGAAGGTATAAGCCTAAGACAAAGAGGACCATGATTTTCAAAGGTAGCAAGTGGCTTTAAAGCAACCATGCTTGAGATTTGTAGAAATTCCTTGTAGATTGAAACTACTAAAGTAATGTACTAAAACAATAGACTTGAATATACTCTACTCATTTGTAGAAATAATTTAATTAATCGAGAAATCACATCAAAAACATGAGACAATATTTAACCACACATATTCTCAGAGATATATCTAAGGGGAAAGAAACTGCTCAAAACCCCTTCCTATCTAGATTGCATTAGCCAGAAAATTGAGAAATACAATGTTTCCTCAAGCTTGAGCAACCTCTACACTAGTACAATCTATCTCACAACTTCCTAGGCAAGCCCCGGCTAATACTTAAACAATTTCTTGCTTTCCCACATCCCTATTTCTTTTTTATGTTCAATAAGGAATTATCCCCCTATTAATTAGGGAAATTGCTCATTGGGAATTGTGAAATTCCTTAGGCCTTTCTTTGATTGCATGCACTGCCTATACAATTTGGAATTATCGACAATTGATAATACACTTCCCTTGAACTCTAATCTCAACTAGATAACTTGATTTATGTACATGCATCAATTATTTTGGGTTGATTAATGAGTTAACTAGTTGATCACTAGTGAATACACCTCACCGTATGATCCTCCAGTAGTTCTTAATCAGATAGAACTAGTTAAACTCACACTAACTCAAATTAACTGAAATAGATTGCTAGAAATTAGAAATCAATAATAACTAAATACAACTCAAGTGTCTTCTCCTTGAAATTACTGATTTAACTGAATGATAAGACCCAGATCACTTCAGCTAAATTCCTCCAATTATTTCTATGAAAATAGAATTCAAATTTCCCCTAATTAATTTGGGAAAAATTAAATTAGGAATTTGTTGCTGCATTTTCAACACTCCCTCTCAGCAAGAAAGGGATTATCTTATACCCCAATCCGACCTCTATGGAACCCAAATTTTCTTCTTAACAAGCCTTTTTTAAAATATATGCATCATGTTCCTCTATAGGAATGTACACCAACAACATGATCCATCTCTGCACACAATCTTGTATATGGTGACATCAGATATCAATATGCTTGGTTCGATCATGAAAAACTAGATTCTTAGAGAGTTTGATACAACTCTGATTGTTATATTAAGTCAGAGTAGGATCCATCATCTGACTAAATAACCCAAAAATAATATTTCTCATCGAGATAGCTTCACATACTACTTGGCTTGCCGCCATGTAATCTACTTCTACTGATCTGAGTGGAACAAATTTATATTTCCTATTGTACCAAGAAACTATTACTGACCCAACACTAAAAATCCCTCCTGATGTGCTCTTCCTGTCTGATGGACTCCCTGCCAAATATACATATATGAAGCCATCTAGCTTCAGTCCCTTTGTCGGTATGTACCAATAGAGTTCGGATGGCTTAACCATTGCTTGACTATGATAGTTAACTTCATAACACATGTTTGGTCATGTGTTCACCAAATACATGAGTGAAACCACAAGTTGCATGTAAATGGTAGCCTCCACTACTTCACCTAAAGTAGCATCTTCCTTCCTCCAATTCCCTACTAGAGGAGTTTCCATGGGTTTTCGCTCCCAATGTGGAACTTCTTTAGTATCTCATTGGCATAATTTCCTTGAGACACAAATAGTTTCTCATCTCCTTTCCATACTTCCATACCAAGGAAATACTACGTGAGCACTAGGTCCTTCATCTTGAATTCTATTGCAAAATCTTCTTTGCAAGACTTGATCAACTTCTCATCACTAATTAAAATTAAATCATCGACATATAATACTAAAACAATAATTTACCTTCAACAACAATATGGTAATGGTTTGCATCTACTTCAATTTTGGTGAAGCCCAACTCGATGAGGTAGTTGTTGATATTTTTGTACCAAGCACGAGGTGCTTGTTTTAATCCATACAATGCTCACTTGAGTTTGCACACATGTGAATCTCTGTCGAAGGTCTCAAATCCTTTTGACTACTCAATGTACACCTCCTCCTCAATCACTCCATTGAGGAATGTTGTCTTCACATCCATCTGATGGATATTCCATCCCATCCACACTGCAAGTGCTAGAATTGATTTAATTGAAAAGTTCCTTGCTACTGGAACAAAGGTCTCCTCATAGTCAATTCCCTCCACCTGAGGGATCCCCTTGGCCACAAAATTTGGCCTTGTGTTTCTTGATACTTCCATATGCTACATTCTTCACCTTGTAGATCCACGTGGAACCTACCACTAACTTTCCCTGTGGTCTTGGGACCACTTCCCAAAAAGTGTTTCTGATAATGTAATCATATTCCTCTACCACGACATCAACCCCTATTGGTTTCTACAATACTTCCTTGAATGAGGATGGCTCATTATCTACAAACTCACTCATCATAGCCATGTAGTCAATCTACCAAACCAGTGAACTCCTCTGCCTACACTATGATGTGTGCACTCCCACATTCTCTCTAACATCATGAACTAATCTTCAAGATTTCCTAGTGCACTTCCTTCCATCTCTAGATGTATCTGCTTGAGTGGGTGCCTCCACTTTTGTTCCTATACTTGTGGCTACTCCACAACTTCCTGAGGTTCTTATTTTGGAGCTAAAATCTCCTCAACTAAATTCAATTGAAGCTCCTCTCAAGAGAAAACCTCATTGCCTTCTCCTCATCAAATTTTACATCTCTCCTAACAACTATCATCTTGAGAGATGGCATGTACACACAATAGTTTTTAGGTGATTATGTGTACCCCACAAATATGATCAACTCAACTATAGGCTCTAGATTTTTCCATGCATCCTTGGAAACATGACAATAACTTGATGATCCAAATATCCTGAAGTATGACACATCTAGTTTCTTCCCTGAAAAATGTTCCTCTCGTGTACTCATGCCAAGAATCTGACAAGGACACTTGTTCTGCATATAAACAACTTTGTTGCATGCTTTAGCCCATAATTGCAATGGTAAGATTTGGTCACGCAACATGGCTTTTGAAGCTCCCACAATACTTTTGTTCTTTCTCTCAACCACCCCATTCTATTGTGAGTTGTGGAGTGCTTTCAACTCCCGTCGAATGCCTTCTTTTGCATAGATATTCTCGAACTCATTCAACACATATTGTCCATCGTTATCACCCCTGAGAGCCTTCACTTTCCTGCTAATATATTTCTCAAAAGTTCTTTAAACTCAACAAACTTGGAGAATGTATGGTATTTCTTCTACATGAATAAGATCTAACATTTCTGTGAGAAATAATCTACAAATATTACATAATACCTATGCTTAGCAGTGGAGGTTGTTAAGAAAGGTCCACACACATCTGAGTGAACACTTTTGAGGACTGCTTGTGCTTTCCTGAAGGTGGATTTTTTGTACTTCCCTGAACTACACCCTTTTCATGTATCCTACTACTCTAGTTCTCCTTTGGGAAGTCTTGTAGAAATTTGTTACATGATCTTCAAAGCTTCATGGTGCAAATGACCAAATATTGTATGCCATAATTCATCGGTGTCTTGGCTCTACACCTTCTCTTGTTTTGTGCTCAATGTTGAACAATATTCTACATCCAATTTCTAGAGTTTCTTCACACAAACCTTGATCCACTTCACTTTTCCTATGGTGATGTGTCTAACGAAAGCATTCCCTTTGTTAAATATCACATTATAGCCATGGTCTTCCAACATGGCAACTGAAATGAGATTCTTCTTTAGAACCGAAACATACATGACATCTTTTAATGTGAGAGGGGAGCCAAAATCCCTCTGAAATGTAACTGTATCAATACTAGTTGTGCTATACCTTCCATCATCTCTCATATTGATGTGCATTTGGAGGCCCTTCCCCTCCAAGTAACTAATAAATTCTCATTTTCTCATCATGTGGAATGAGGCTCCACTATCCATATACCACATAGTACCCATCATTGTACTCACCATACAAGTTATGAGGGTGAAATAAAATTTAAATTTTGAAGCCAAAGATTCACCTGCCTCTCCTCCTAATGAATTCTTACCCACCTTCTAGTTTCGACACTTGGTGGTATAGTGTCCCAGTTCATGATAGTGAAAGCATTTTATTTTCGATAAATTTTTCTTCTTTCTCCAATGAACAGATTCTCCTTTGAGTTGTGATTTCTTGTCTTTCCATTTGTGTGCTTTTCTAGCCAAGGAAAAATTCTCCTCATCCACTGCTTTGGATGAGGTCCCATCTCTAGTATTCCGCCTGAACTCCTCCTACACCAAAACTAAGCAAAGGCACTCCCAATTTGGTAGCTTCTCCCTCCCATTTACCAAATCATGTTATTTGTGCCAACTCTTGGGAAGGCCTAATAGGTTCAGTCTCATGAGATCATCTTCAACAACTCCAATACCAACACTCCCAAGTTCATCCCGACTTTGGGTGAACCTACTCAAGTACTATGGTATTGTGTCTCCCTTTTCCATCTTGATCTTCCGAAGCTTATCCTTTAGTGCCATCTCCCTGTGGTTACTATTGTTATGAAAAAAATCTGTAAGGGCTTGCCAAATTGCATATGGAGTCTCTTTCCCATGGAGATTCAAGACAACATGATCTCAAAATCCCTCTAATGCGATCCTCCTCACCTTTTCCACACATTTCTTCCATTTTGCAAGATCTTGATCATCATATGTTGGAGGCTTAAGAGTATCATTTTCTATGAATTACTTTAGCCTGTTATCTTCCAACACTTCCTCCATCATGTCCTTGTAAGCAATATAGTTCAAGCTACCCTTAATGGAATATTCGAGTCCCAATCCATATAATGACATCCTGGTGGCTCTGAAGAATGATACTACAAATTAGATTCACCTACAAAGACAACTTCGAATTCTTCTCTCTATTGTGAGTCATGAATGATACCATGTAGAAATTCCTTATAGATTCAAATGGCTAATGTAATTTACTAAAATAATAGACTTGAATCTTCTCTACTCATCAACAGAAACAATTTAATCAATTGAGAAATCACAACAAAAACATGAGACAATATTCAATCACACATATGCTCATAGATATATCTAAGGGGAAAGCAACTACTCAAAACCCGTTCCCATTTGTATTGCATTAGTTAGAAAATTGAGAAGAAATACAATGCTTTCTCAAGCCTAAGCAACCTCTACACTAGTACAATCTATCTCACTACTTCCTAGACATGCCTTGGCCAATACTTAAGCAATTTTCTGCTTGCCCAAGTCCCTATTTATGTTTTTTGTTCAATAAGTAATTATCCCCCTATTAATTAGGGAAATTTCTCATTGGGGATTATGTAATTCCTTTAGGCCTTTCTCTGACTGCATGCACCACCCATACAATTTGACACTGTCTATAACTGATAGTGCACTAACCTTGAAATCCAATATCAACTGGGTAACTCAATTTATGTTCTTGCATCAATTATTTTGGGTTGATTGATGAGTTAACTAGTTGATCACTAGTGATTACACCCCACAGTTTGATCCTCCACTAGTTCTTAATCAGATAGAACTAGTTAAACTCATAATAACTCAAATTAATTGAAATAGATTACTAGAAATTAGTAATCAATCATAACTAAATACAACTCACATGTCATCCACTTGAACTAACTGATCTAATTGAATGACAAATCCCATATCACTTCAGTTAAATTACTCCGAGTATTTTTATGAAATTAGAATTTGAATTTCTCCAAATTAATTTGGGCAAAAATAAATTAGGAATTTCTTGCTGCATTTTCAACATCTTTCACGTGAGAGAGAATTAAATGGAAAATATTTCCTAGTGCAGAAGCTCTGATGGTGTGTTGCAGATGCAGTTTTCATGTATCAA
Organism: Pinus taeda; assembly: GCA_000404065.3. Taxonomy (NCBI): domain Eukaryota; kingdom Viridiplantae; phylum Streptophyta; class Pinopsida; order Pinales; family Pinaceae; genus Pinus; species Pinus taeda. The sequence continues at coordinate 91,512 of APFE030082728.1, read as the reverse complement.
ATGCAATAACATAATGTAGAGCTATGCAGGAGTACAATATCAGGCAATGGAATTGACTACTAAGACAACATCAACCATTGTGTAAAAGAGAAACAAAACCATGGATCATAGTTGTGCAACATGGGGGATGCAACATAATTGAGAGAGGCAAGTAGTGACCTCTATGGTTGAGCATTGCTAAGAAGAGGCAAAGCGTGCCTACGTTGTAGAGAGAGGTTGAGCGTGCCTATACAGAGGAAAGAGGGAAAAAGTGTGCCTATGTTGTTGTGAGAGGCTAGGAGAGCTACAGATTGAGAAGAGATAGAGCGTTTCATGGGATAAATGAAGTGAATGATGCTAAGGAGAATAGGGCATAATATTAGGAAGAATAAGTGTCAGGTGAGTGGGCCAAGTTGATGAACACAGAGCTGAAACAAGGAAGAATGAGTTCCAAGGATAGTTTAAATTAGTTCCTATTGAGTGTGGGTTTGGGCCTGCAAACCAACAAGTCAGTGCTTCCATCTTAGTGGACTTTTAAATAGAGCTTGGGGGCTAGTGCCTCCTCAAATTTGGTGCTTTCATAAATCTAAGGAGATGCAAGTTGGTGCTTGCAACAAATCCATGAATTTGGTGCTTTAGTTGTTTCTTTTTGTTACTAAGCCAATCAGGTGTTTGCGGAAGAAGGGATTTGGTGCTTCCTGCTAGTGGTGCTAGCAAACAATCAAAGGGATTTGGTGGTCCCTGTGAGTGGTGGATCACGAAAAAATTGATGTAGTAGGGTAGGAGCTCATATTTACATCAAATAACAAACAAGCTTTGTTGGTTTTTCTCCCAGAAGGGTTTTCACGTTAAACCTCAGTATCTCATGTATTTACTAATGATGAATGTGCTTGTGTTGACTCATATGGTTATTGTTATTATATGTTAATGGTTACTCACATACTGAATGCCAAGTTTGAATGTTGATTATAAATTGGCGTGAAATTTTAAAATTAGCCTAGAGACTAATTCACCCCCCCCCCCCGCAACTTCTTAGTTTTTAACATTGTTTCCAATAATTGGTATCAGAGCTTGGCTCATTCATGATCCAGGTTGATGTTGGTGGCCACCCCCCCTATCCCACTTGGACCCCCACAACTATCTCTTTTAGTTTTTTAGTTTCCTTAATTGTAGCACAATTTACTATTTTTGGCAGTTTTTTCAGGTCCTAAACTTCCGGAGCCGTTTTGAGGCCCTAAACAACGTTTTTTGGGTTACCATTTTTTCCCTTTGATCATTCCTCCCCCCTTAGGAAGCAATGGTCCCCATTGCATTGAGTTCCTCCATGAGATGAGGAAACTTCTACCGAACTTGGTCCTTGGTGATCCACTTGCCCTAGTGAAGGAGTTGGACTGCTTTGACAACTCGATATAGTTCAATCCTTTTTTTCAGGTTTTCTTGATCTGTGTGTCCATGATCTGACCAGTTGTGGCTTGTTCCATACAATCTGGATTAAACTCTTTAGGTGTGATATGTTCTGCAATGCCTAATGTGTCTAACAATGGTGGGAAGTATGTTCAAAGGCAATCCACATTGAACACTCGGTGCAAGCCAAGAAATGAGGGAATGTTGTGCTCTAAAGCATTGTTGCCCAAATCCTTGGTAATGGTGTAAGGACCATATCAGAGTAGTCTGAGCTTCTGATGGGCTTTAGTAAGATGTTTTTTCTACAAATGCAACCAAAATTTGTCGTCCACCTGAAACTTTTGTGGTACCCGATGTTGATCATGCCGTTGCTTATACTTGGAATTTTCCACAATGGAGTAGTGATATATTGGCCTATTGGGTAGAGGTGCTCCGAGATTCAGATCGAGCGAATTCTTGACCCGACAGTGCAAAGGTACCCCTGTGGGTGAGGAGAAGACGTTCCTGTATTCTTTCATGGCTGCATCCCCTGCTTCTGCAACGTGGAGGAACCCTTCTTTGGGGCCATGGATGTGGCTACAATCTTCCCATTAATTCAGGAGCAAAACAGAAAGAAAATAAATTTCCTAGTCTGGGAGATGACCTTATTGCCTTTCTTAGTAAAGATCAAAGAAGTGGTGGTAGGTGGGACTACCTTTGGTATCCTGTATAATGTATAACCCAAAGAAATAATAATAGTGTGAGGCCTTGACTCATACACAACATGTTTCTTTCACAAGTATGGCTGGCCTAATAATACATCACAAACATCTAGAGGTGCAACATCACACAATACCTCATCTATGAAGGGCTTGATGTTGTAGGGAAGGCGGCACTGCTGGCGGACTCGGAGATCTCGTCCTTGTTGAAGCCACCCGATATTGTACGACTGCGGGTGTGGTGTAGTTGGTAGGCTCAACCACTTCACGACCTCTGCTGAAATGAGAGAAAATTATACCTCTGTGGTAGTTCATCTAGCACCTCTGATAGCGAATAAAAGGATCTACTTTAGAAAGAAGTTGATATATGCTCTAAGAAAAATCAAAGACCTATTAGAGGAAAATCTCAAGTAAAAGGAGTAGTTGCATGATTATGAGCTTGAGAATGATGGTTTGAGAAAATAAATTGTAGATTTAAGTACTTAACAAGAAGAGGCTAGCAGGTTGAATGGGATGTTAACCAATCATTTGAATGAAAGAGAATCCCTTTGTGAGAAATTACAAGCTGAAGTAGTCACATTGAGACATGAAATATAATGTAAAAATAAAGAAGTGTCTCAATATAAAAATATTAAAAGGGGCTCCAAGATTTTGAATGACAATCTTAGCAAGAAAAGACCTCTCTTCATCAAGGTTGGTTTGCGATTAAATGAAGTTTCAAGCCTCGAAAACGAAAATCTTGAAGGAGTAGCACACGGAAGGCACATGAAGAACTAGTATAAGTACTTTTCCACTCAAGGACAAATCCCTCAAGAAAAAGGTATCTTCAATCCTCAAAACCCTTTTCATGCTTATTTTTTTCCTTGCAATAATTTTGGACATAAAGTCATGGCTTGTATATGAAATGCAAGAAAACAAAGTTTTTCGAGTAGTAGTAGGAGAAATCATGTTGGTAGTAGTAGACGCCTTGATATTAATGTTGCTAAGTATTGAAATCCTTTTGTCCCATTCCTAATCCCTGTTGAATTCTACATCTATGTAAATTTTGGGCACAAGGTAGTGGACTGTGAATATGTTGGGACATAGCCCGTTTCTAAGATGATGCAACAAAATGAAGCAAGTCACCCATTGAGGATGAGAAGAAATATAAGAGCATAGGTAGTCGAGTTTATGTTCAATTATACTTGTCAAAATAACATTATAAATAAAGGAGGAATAAAGGCCTCTTTAATTTCAAGTTTCAATTAGCACAAGCCTCAAGTGAAGGATGGAAGCCACAACCCAAATACCATTCTCTTGCAAATAAAGAAAAAATACAGCAAGAGGATTTGGGAGAAGAGAGAGGAATGAAAAGAGGAATTCTCTCTAGCCATTCATAGCCAAGAAAAGGCCCAAACATGGGAAAAGGAGAATCTAGAAATAAATGTTGTCGTCTAGACTCAACCAAAGAAGGTTTGGATGAAGAAGGTGAACAATCTGCTCAAGGGGAGTAGATTCTGTATTTCTCTTCACTGAAGGAAGAGAATGGCCTCAAGGGAGGCCAAATAAGTCAGATGCAGACATAATAATTCTATATAGAGTGATGCATATGAATATTGAAGGTAGGATTGATTCCATATGTTTATTACAAGAATAAATTGGTTTATTTTTAATGTATCAACATTATAAGAGAAAGGAATTATATACAACTAGCATGGTACCAGGGAGACCAATGTTGATTGTTAATATGCTCAAGAGAAGTGAGGATAGTCTTGGTAGTAGTAGAAACATGTTGAAATGTGGCTACAAGAATATTCCAATTTTAATTTATCCTTGAATTAAAATTTGAATTTAGTCTCACCAGCTACTTGAAAAATAATTAATTAATTCATCTTGGATGAATTAGTTGGAGAAATTCAAGCTAGAAGTCTTTGTGAATTCATGCAATAGTTGTCCCTTAAATTAAGGAGATTCTCCCTTAATTAAGGAGATAAGGATGAGTTGTAATTGAGTTGTAATTAGTTAGCTCAGTTAACTAAGTTATGTCCAGTTAAATTAGTTCTAAACAGTTTGAGGAACTAAATGCGAGTTCAGTTAGTTAATGCATGCATGCATCAAACTAGTGTACTCCGGATAATTGAAGATTCTCTCATAAATAACTCATGCATGTCTATTTATAGAAAGACCTAGTTGAGATTAAAGACAGGGACAGTGTACTACCAATTGCAAGAATTTTCCTATAAGAAAAACTCTTGCAAGCAGAAGGAATTCATTACTTGAGATTTGCGCAGTTTTACAGGGTGTAAGATTAGTGTGAGTGATCAATGTTACACATGGTAACAGTAGGATCACCCAGGGAAAATTGTGCTAGGAAATAAGAGCTCCGAGGGTAGTGTGGGGGACTTAATGAGAAGTCTATTTTCCCTATGAGCATCTGTGAGGATTGTACTGAGAGCTGGCCAGCTGTGAGAACTAAAGTTGTGTGTAATCTTGAGATATTTCCACTTGTATGAAAATACAGATAGTGGGGTTTTTAGCTAAGGCTTTCCCCTGAGTATTCTTCTATGTTTCATGTGCATTGATTCGGCTTCTGGTTATATGCGTTATGCTTGATCTTACTCAAATCTATTAAGCTTCCGCAAGTTTGGTTGTAGAAGTAGATTGAAGTATTTTTCTTAAGTTACAATGCATTATCAAGTTAATCTACAATGAGAATTTCTACATGGTATCAGAGCAAAGGTTTTCAGTGTTGTGAATAGTATACAAAGAAGAGAATTCAAAGTCTGAAGTTTAGGATTGCAGGTACAAATCAAATTCATCTCATACTTTAGGTTGGTCAATGGCATTCTATGGCTTGAGACTTGAGTATGCCCTGGAAGGCAGCTCGAATTACATAGGATGGAAAGACAGAATGGAAGTTGTATAAGAAGACAATGGTTTGAAATATTTCATTGAACAAGAAATCCCCAAGCCAGCTGCAGCAAATGCACAAGAATTGGTTGAATGGAAGAAGTGTGTGGTGAAGGCGAGATGAATTCTTCTGGAGGGAGTTCGAGACCATATTTTCTCAAGTCTCCATGGGAAGGATACTCCATTTTAAATGTGGAAGACATTGAAGGACCTCTATCAGAACAATAGCAACTAGAGGAAACTAGCGCTCAAGGATAAGCTTCAGAAAATCAAGATGGAGAAAGGCGATACTATTTCTACATATCTGAACAAGCTCACCACCTATAGAGATGAGCTTGGTATTGTGGGAATAACTACTATCGATGATGATATGGTGAGCCTTTCTCTCCTCGGTCTTCCAAAGAGCTGGAATAGATACTAGGACTATGTAAACAGAAGAGAGAAACTGCCATATTGGGAATGATTGTGGTCAGATCTCATGTAGGAGGAGATTAGGAGGAGCACTCGAGATGTGTCTTCATCAAAGAATGATGATGAAGAAAATATCGCCTTAGTGAGTAAGGCAAGGAAAGGGAAATGGAAGGCTTCCCATTCCAAATCAAATTCTTCTCATGGAGGGAAGAAGGGTGACAAATCTAAAGTGAGATGCTTTAATTGTCATGAGATGGGAAATTATGCAACTAATTTCCCATCGAAGAAGTCTAAGAAGGGATCCACAAAAGGATCAGAAGGTGAGGCATTAGCCTCTTAGTTCGAAATGGACTTTACCCTCATCGCATGTATGGTTTTATTGATGGTGGGTTGTGTTTGGTATCTTGACAATGGAGCCTCATTCCACATGACCGACGATAAAATTTTATTCAATACGTTGGAGGAGAAATACCTCAAAATGTGCATAGAGATGGGAGATGATGGAAAGTATAGTGTTTCAAGAGTGGGCATGGTTGCTTTTTAGAGGAAGCATGGAGCTCCTCTCACCTTGACAGATGTGAAGTATGTGCTTGGACTGAAGAAGAACTTGGTATCAGTCGCAATGTTGGAGGACAAAGGCTACGACGTTGTCTTTAGTAAAGGAAAGGTGTTCCTAAGACACATAGCCATGGGTCAGACCAAGAGGATTGGGATTCGAGTGAAGAATATCTATAAACTAGAGGTAGATGAATGTGCTGCATTGAGTTTGAAAGCAGAATTTGTGCAAAGCCAAGATATTGGTGAGTTATGGCACAAGTAGTTGGGCCATTTGCATCATGGGGCCTTGATGTTAATGCAGTAGATATCTACAGGACTTCCCAAAGGTAAACTTGAGCAAGTTGACACATGCAAAGGTTGTACCTTGGGAAAGTATGTTAAGTCTTCCTTTCATGATCGAGATAGTCAAGCAAAAGTGATCTTAGAGTGAGTTCATACTTATTTGTGTGGACCATTCTCGATGGAATCTGCAGTGAAGTAGAGGTATTATGTGATTTTTATTGATGATTATTCTCATAAATGTTGGATTTATTTCATGCAGAAGAAGGATCAAACCTTCTCAAAATTTTGTGAGTTCAAAGATTTGGTTGAGAAAGAATCAGGGAAGAAGATCAAGGCCTTGAGAAGTGACAATGGTGGAGAATATGTCTCTCAAGATTTTATGGACTTCTGTGCAATGGAAGTAATTAAACAGGAGTTGATGGCACCTCATAACCCACAACAGAATAGGGTGGCCATGAGGAAGAACATAACGATTATAGGGGCAGCATGGGTGATGCCGCATGACCAAGGCCTACCACTTCATTTGTGGGTTGAGGCATGCAACACAATGGTCTATTTGTAGAATAGAAGCCCACATCACATAATTGGGACGAAAACACCAGAGGAAGATTTCTTCGGTAAGAGACTAGATGTGGGTGACTTCAGGATCTTTGGCTCATTGATATATTTCCATGTGACAAAGGATGCACGGAAGAAGCTTGATCTATAGCTAAGTTGGGGATACTTGTGGGGTACACTGATACACCCCACAACTATCAGGTGTACTTGCCTACCAGTTAGAGGACAGTGGTTTGTAGAGATCTCAAGTTTGATGAGAAGAAGGCCACGTGAGTTTCCCTTGAGAGGGAGCTCCAACTACAGGTTTTCGAGGAACTATTGGTTCCTAAGGAGGAGGAGTCTCAGACTGATGCGAAGTAGCCACATGCAAAGGTTCTAGGAGTTGAGACATCCACTCAAACAAAGTCTTGCAGAGATGGACGAAAGTGCACAAGAGAAGCTGACAGATTGTTGTCAGATGCAAGAGAGAATGTGGAGCACCATCTTCAGTGCAGATAGAGGAGGTCACCTGAGAGGTACATTGGATACATGGCACTTGTTGGGGAATGTGTTGAGACCAAGCCATCTTCCTTTGAGGAAGTAGTGCAGCAACTGATTGGGGTTGATTCTATGGTGGAGGAGTATGACTCCATAGTTCGTAACGGTGTTTAGGTATGGTTCCAAGACCAGAGAACAAATTAGTTGTGAGTTCTTGTTGGCTTTGTTAGGTCCAAATCCCTAATAAAAACCATTTCCCATATATATATATATATATATTAATTCTCACAATAATTAATGAATCCCACCCCAGTTTAATTATATAAACTAAGGTTTTTACCCTAGACCCACTAACTAATTGATCCGTGATTAAGTTAGTTAAAAACCCAATTAAATCCTGCCTGATACCTTAATCCCCACCTTAATCTCTCATTAAGCCAAAACCACCATGCTTAAATGCCCGCCAAGCCCCCCCATTACCTTCCATGCAACTCCCACACCCAACCAACACATGATCTCTCCCCTCCCCATCTGATGGCCCATGTTGATTTCGGAAGGGCCCGAAATCCGAACAATACCCACCCAAAATGGGTTATTTTCTACTCGGCCCCCGAGGCAACGTGGCACTTGATGAATGGAATTGGGTAGCCTCCCCCCAATACCGCCAAACATCCAAAGTCTGTCTGAAGTAAACCACTTACCGTAAGCTCGCTACCCACCAAAACAGCCACTATTCACCCCGCTACACGACAAATGGTCATTGTTCACCCGTACCCACCATAATTGACTTTTAATGCATAAATCCAGAAAAGTCTCAAATCATTGTTTTTATCATTATTTCAACTGACAACTTCCATGCACGTGCCTGTGAACATCTAAGTTGTCAACCCACATACAATTGCACACTGAAGACTCTACAAAGCTCCCAAATTGCCTTCCAACCTGCTTAAATTTTTTTCAATCATTAACAGTTGTCATTCACCTGGTTCAGACCTAGTTTCTTCAAATTATAGGTATTTAAGCCAGAATCCATTGAAAACCCTATCAATTTCCGAACCAGTCGCTAAGTTTTCTTAGTTGAGAATAAAGAGTAATTTTAGTGACTTAAAACCCACCTAGGATTGGACCACCATTACCTTAAAGACTGAAAATTTACCTTCCCCATTCTTAAATCCACAAGAACTAAGAATGTTGCCCCAATTTCCATGGATGTCAAACCAATTACCACTCCTCACTTGGACCTAGACTTCCTTCCCCTTGTTGATAAATATTTCTAAATCAAGGACACCTCTATCCATGAATCCCCTCTCAAATTATATTGTCAATATAGAGATCAATACCTGAACCACATTGATAAAATTGGTCTTTGGGAGTTTAATTTTCCCATGTATCAATTCCCTGAGGTGCACATATTTCTAGAAATTATCCATTATTTCCATGCAAATTACATCCCCAGTCAAAGAGCAGTGATGTCCCCTGACCAAACCATACTTTTTCACCATCACTGGCAAGCAAATCAATGAAATGTTGCAAGTTCAACCAGGACAAAATTTAACCCCTATCTCAATTGGAAACCTACTAGACAGATTCCCCAAGCTAACCACTGTAAAGCTTGCTAAAATGTTCCAAAATTTTATTGTAGAAGAAAATCATATCCCAAAATATCCTCCCCCTTATGTATATAGCATATTTTCTCAATTTGGCCAAGACATTGTAGCAATGATATCTAGTATCTTAGGCTATATTACTAGTGAATACATATATGAAATCATCTTAGCCTTCATGTCCATTTTCACTCCAGGACAACCCCCTACTGTCATGTATGATTATGCCAAGTACATAGCTGATAGGATGCATGAAAAATTTCTTAGAATGAGTAATGAAATAGTATTCAAATATTCCTCGGTTTTGTACCACCTTTTTCTATATTACTAAGTTAACAAGTTCCCCTTCACTCTCCAAAAGCTTGATACCAAAGGTCATCCTACACCAGTGATTTTCTAGACTCCTTTGATCCATAAGTATGACTCACCATATCCATACACAGAGTTCATATATATTTTTGTACATCCTGTAGTGACCATGCTGCTAGGAAGTCCTCCTCCAAGAATAAGTTTAGATATGAGGAGGATCCTATAGCTTTCAAAACAACACAAAGTGGGAGATTGGTACTTGTACCAAAATCACACTGAAATTAGGATCTATGGCTATGAGTTGGCCCGATATAAACTGCCCAGATACCTCTCAATGAGGTTATTTGCTCTGGAGTACTATAAGTAGATAATCAATTCAGATGAGGTGCATTTTGTTAAAGCCAGAAAGAAGGCCCAACTCAGAATCAAAGATCAACTAGGACCCTTTATGTGTAATAGCCAAGAAGATGGAAAAGAAGCAGAGAAAATCCTTCAAATACTTAAACTAAAAGAGTTTCATGTTGAGATATGATCCATGTGACTTCATCTGCAAAAAAATATAGAAAAACAATATGGCTCCCTACATTCACCATCGAATCCCTGAAATAGAGAAATATGCAAAACAATTGGAATGGGTGGAGAATACTTTAGTGGACAGGGATCACACTGAAGTTGCAATTGAAAATGCTCTAATTGATTTAGAGAAACGGCTTGGTGAAGGTTCTTTCTTGTAGGTGCTAGGAGAATCTCAAGTCCAAGGAGAATCTCAAATCCAAGAAGAATCACAAGCACATAATGAATCACATGCACAAGAAGAATCCCATGTGCAAGAAGAGTCAGAACAACCAGGCCTATCAGAGGAATTGACTCAAACAGGTATGCCAGATCCCATCATGAGTACTCCCCTACCTTGCAAACTCCTCTAAATGAGGAGAAAAATCTCAAAAGAAATATGGAAGAGGCCACTACATCAGGCAAAGCAACCACACAAACATATGCAGAGACCAGCCTAGTCAAAGGGAAAAGGTTAAATCCTATCTCTGAACAGGAATTCACAGAAGAAATAGTTGGGGCCACTAGCACAGAAAGAGAAGTAAGCAAGAATTCCACTCACTCTGGGGGCACACTAGAACCTTCCAAATCTCACACTTAGATGTTGGAAAGGTAGCAGAGTGTTGAAGTGTCCTCATTTAGGATGTCAGCTGACAGGGACCAAGACATTAGATAAAGGTACAAGGATATAAAGGCTAGGAATGAGAGGCTAAAATCCCAAACTTATGCATAGTACTTAAATATCGCACCTACAAATCAGACAAGGCTTATGTCAGCCTATGATGTGAAAAAGGGAAAAATGCAGATGACATTTGTGAAACCCACCACTCAACAACCAAGAACAGCAACAGACTTCAAAAATATAGATTTCGAAGTACTGGCAAAGGACATACATCTGATTGACCAGATTCAATTGCACAAATAGACAGGGGAGATGATCCACTTCACCTTGACATGGAAAGCCATCACAACTCAACAACTAAAAAACTCCCTGAATAATATATCAGCTCAGTTCTAGTTGGAGAAGGCCTCTTCACAGGAAAAAGACACCAAAATCAAGTCCTTAGAGGACTTAATCATTGAGTTGGGACACGATCCCAAAGATGTAAAGGCCACTGAAAGACTGATAAAGAAGAAGAAAGATGACATAGCTACTTTGAAGAAGCAACTCGAGATTCCACCATTACATCACCCACAAACATCAGAAGTCCTGGAGACACAAAAAGGACAAGAAGAGCTTATGGACTTGGTCCTAAAACTAAATGACTAGTTGAAAGAAACAAAGAAAGAGCTAAACACATTGATTCGGTCCAAACAAAGTGACGTAGCCACCTCTTCCAGGACTGCCATTCCCACTATTTCTACTGCAGTTCCTTCAACATTGGCAGCATCATTGGCACCCATAGCTCCACCTGCTACAACACTACCAATCACTACTAAATCTACAACAACAGGTGCTTCAACAGAAGAAAAAAAATAGAGCTGGTAAAAGCCATGGAGGATATGTCAATCTAGGCAACAGAGCTTAAAAGGCTTAAGGAGAAAGTGGCAAGCTTAGAAATTGACTATAAGCTTGCCCAAATACAGCAGAGAGAAGAAACATAGAAATCCCTAAGGATGGGTGAGAAGATCAAGGTACTAGAAAAAAATTTAACTCTGCAAAAGCCACCAGGACAGACCAAGGAGATGCTCTAGGACAATTTCATTGACTCTGTCAATGATATTTGGCCATCACTTCAAGTAATATTTGAGCAAACTGAATTGGTAAGAGTGGCCACTGAAGCAATTCAAAAATTAAAGGAAGATTTAGGAGACCAGCCTAAGGATGCTAATCGACTCATCCACTTCCTGAATAGCAAGAACATACATGAGTTTAATGAGTTTGGTGTAGAGGATAGAACTGAAGCCATCATAGAAGTCAAAAAGGTTCTTTCGAAAAGAAACCTTATGGTTAACCTAGAGGAAAAATTCCATAACATGCAGGTGGGTATTGACAGATTCATGGCCAAGTTTCAAATTTTGAGGGATAAAGGCTTTCCCAGTCCTATGGTCATCCATGATAAACTTATGACCCAATTGGACTACACTAAAAGATTAAGGAAGTTGGCCAAAGAACAAGCAAGCACTTCAGGTATCAAAGCCTTGCCAACTGGAAAAGTATTGTATGATACTTTGGAGAATCTATTTTTTATAGAGCATGAGGTGAAGCATTTGTTTGTCACCAAGCCTAATTTTTCCAAATACACAAAAGCATATGAAATCTATAGAAGAATGCTCAAAGTAAAGTTACCTGAGGATGAATGGTTGGAAAAGATGACAGATTTACTATAAGTTACCACAATTAATCTGAAGATAGCCAGATGAAATAGGTGAACAGGGTCAAAGAGTAGCAGGTTAAAGAGTATCAGTAAAAGAATAAAGATAAAGATGATTCCAAAGTACAAATATCAGTTAGCTTAAAGGGCTCAAATTCAACTACAACAGCAAGCACTATCATAATAAGAGGGACAACATGATGCAGTTTTCCATCTATCTCTATCTTCATGCTTGAAGATATTTTTATTTTTTTAATTAAATCTCAAACTGTTATGAGATATTTTGTACTATTTTTTGTATAAATGCTTCACATTTCGAAGTATTTAGGGGGGATTCAAAGACATTTATGTAGACTTTTATCTAAAATCAAAGTGCTATTGTATCAAAACTGGATTGGCTTGCTAGATCATGGAATGAAGCTCATATATTTTTTAGGATTCTTGTGTAAAGTGAAAACCAAATAAGTATTCTCTCATGTGTATTATTGTTTTTCCTTATGTTTCTAAATAATCATATGTGTTTCTATGAAATCTGAATGGTAAACTAGGAATGATAATTCAGAACTTGCTTTAATGCACTCTATCTTGACTATTTACATTCTTAATGTTTTTTGCTAAACTATCTTAGTTAGGGAATTCTTAAATTCTCCCTTACTTTTGTTGTTTCTCCCCCTAGTCTATAGCAAAGGATTCTTAATTTCCCTTTGTTCATGATCACCTGGTTCCTTTCATTCTGATCCCGATCTAAGGATTCTTCATTGTCCTTTCACCCTGGTTAAAACCATCTCATCCATTAAACCTGAAGATTTGCATTTTTCTTTGCTAGCCTGCCCTGTGAACATTCCCTTTAATGATCTGGTCTAGTTAAGCTATCCTTTGATTGACTCCATAGCCTAATGGCTTGAAGACCTAGCTCTATCCATCTATTCTAAGAATTCCACCACCCAACTTTCAATCCAAAATCAAAATCCTCACGAACACTAAGAACTAGCCTAGAATCTAATAAAAACAAAGTTAAATCATAAAGGGAGAGCCCTCTCTAGACTTATATTGGCTAGAACTTGAGTCTAAAATATTGATTTGTGGTTACCTCAGGTTATTCCTTCTTTTGATAACTTCTAGGGAAAATTTCTAAGTGATAACATAGTGGCGACCATACTGGGGAATTCAAATCCTCAGCCTTAATAAACCTTTGAGAATTTTCAAATCTTTATTTCAAGCCTCTTGAAGGGTTTATTATAAGTTATATACAAAAATTTTACAAAAAAAAATAATTAGAAAAAGCTTGAAATTTGGCTTCAAGTAGAACTCACTATACTAGGGCGAACCCAGATCTAAATCCTCCCTCGGTAGTGGATAATCCCAACCTGATTTCAAGAAGATCGAGAAGACAAGAAAGTTCATTAAGTCCAACACCTTCAATCAAAGTAGATTCATGCCCTGATGAGTGGTTTTTTTTAGAAGACCTCCCTTTTGACGAGTCATTTGACCTTTCCTTATTTAGAACGAGGTCTGAAAGTGCACTTGATGACATAGTTCTAGATCCATAATTTATTGCAGATCTCGAAGTCCAAAAGGGTCAATCAATGAGTATTTTTAAATTCCCCTCAGTAATCCCTTAATACTTTTAAAATCCCTGATCTTCTTGAAACAGTTTCAACTTCCTTCAGTTCACCATTATTCCCCCTCCACCTCTGAAGTTCATTCCTCACCTCCATTCATGCCCTCACTTCCCTACCAACCTATCGTTACCCATCAAACACCCATTGTTCCTAATTCTCCATCAACTACTGTATTATCCCCTACTATCCCAACTCCATTTCTTAGCCCTGCCTAACTTAGAGCCATGGCAAATAGATATGGCCCCCTTGTGTTACCTGCTCCACTAAGTGCCATGCCACAATATTACTAGAAAAAAATTGTCCAATTTGATGGCATAGGACCTTATACAGCACAACAACATGTAAACAAGATGACATATTACTTTGAATTACATGAAATTGATGTTGGAGATGTTCAAATGAGTCTGTTTGCTCAGACTTTAGCTGGTGATGTTAGGAAACGGTTTAGAGCATTGCCTGCTAATAACATAGATAGTTTAGAAGTATTTTGTCAGAAATTTTTGAATAGATGGGAAAATAAAAAGAACCATCTGTAGATTCTTTCAGAATATGAGAGCATGAGGAGAGGACCAAACGAAACAATTCAGGATTACTATACCAGATTTAACAATATATACAATGCAATAGCAATCAATCTTAGACCCCCACCTGGCTTAGATTTGATAAATTTTCCTAATGGGTTTGATACTGATATGGCATTCCAACATAGGGAGAAAAATCCTCCAACTTTAGAAGACATGTAGAGTGTAGCAATCAATGTAGAAGCTAACTTGCTACCAAAAAGAGCTAGAGTTAGGAATGAAAGGAGAGGACCTGTGAAAGATGAAGCCTCACCCTCTAACCTTAAAATAGATGTCCTAACCAAAGGAATGGAAAAACTAATGGATAAGATAGAGAACATTGAAAGGAAGCCTTAATGGGATAATCAACAAGCACCTCCAGTGAGAAATCCAAACTTTAGAAAGAATCAAAATCAAAATAATGGAAAAAATGGACTTGATCAGAATGTTAGGCCTCCTTTTCAAGAAAATTATGTTGAAACAACCCATTCAGAAGACCCTGAACAAGAAATACAAATAAAATTAATGGGATTATATGAATAGGAAACTGTCTTCTTGACTCAAGATGATTAGGAATTACATATGCTTCAGCAATTGCAGACCCAATCTGGGGAATCATTTGATTATAAACAAGGGTATGATTCTGTTATCTTCGAAGTACACAAACAGTACAAATTGAGGATTAAAAATAACATTGATACTCTTGATCAAAACAAGAAAGCAGTACCAAATCAACCTAAGAAAATCAAGATAGTTCCAGTTACTAAAACTCTCCAAATCCTCTCTAGACCAAATCAGAACCCTCTTGTTCCCACCATTGTAGATGTAACTCATGACCAACCCCCTGATGATAAACCATCCACTTCAATTCCCTCCAAGGACACAGTGGAGGAATCTCCAAACATCACATTAAAAAATATACAGAAAAAGACTTCAAATGCATAAAAAGAAGAGCAACCTACTCCAAATCCTCATACAGAGAAAGCCCCTTTGCCTTTCAATTTGGGAGTAGAGGTGGCTAAGCTAAGAATTTCGGTCCCCTTGACAGATTTGATTAAAAATGAAACTTACAAGTCTCAAATAAGCAAATCCTTAAACTTCATTGAGAATGAAGACTCTGTTAACTTGTTTGATGATTAGCCTGAGCTTAAATTCGGTTATGATGTTAATGGAAAACCATTAGAAGGAGGGATACCACCCTTTTATGTTAGCCTTAACATTCATGATAAGATCTTACACAATGCGATGTTAGATTATGGGGCTTCACACAATTTAATTCGTAATTCTATTATGGAAAAATTGAGCTTAGACATCACTAAGCCTTACAAGGACTTGTTTTCATTTGATTCAAGTCAACTATAGTGCCTAGGGTTAATCAAAGACTTGTGTGTTTCCCTAGTACAATATCCTATTAAGACAATTCTCATGGATATAGTTGTTGCTGATATACCACCTAAATATGGCATGCTATTGTCTAGATCATGGGGGGCTAAACTCCAAGGATCTTTGCAACTTGACATCTCATATGCCATAATTTCAGTCTTTGGACATCCTAAAAAATTGTACAGAGAGACCCTAATGAAATATGTAGTGAGTAGCTAGGTTAGGCCTCAAAAATTGCCTATCTATTCCTTGCCTTCTGACATCGATTCTTTTATTTTGTACAATGTTGAACAAACACAAGAAACCACTTAAAACAACATTATTTCAAAACCAAAAGAAATTGCAGTTACAGTTCAAAATAAAATTGTCCAAACTCAAGAGCTTTCAAATAAAAAAGATGATCAAGATACCTTAATCAATGAAAATTTCATCCCCCCAGACAGTAAGAATTATGAACATGAAATATTATGGCATCTTGAATTTGATCGATCAGTGAATAAATTAGGAGCAGGAGTAGGAGTATGGATTTACAATTTAGAGAATGATTACTCAGAGGGCCATGCTTACAGACTGAATTTCAAATGCACTAATAACATGGTTGAGTACGAAGCACTTCTTTTAGGTCTCAAATTGGTTATAAAGTTAGGAGCTATAATATTTTCTATTATGGGAGATTATGATTTGGTTATAAAACAAATTAATGTTGTATATATGACCAAAGACCCTAGATTAAGTTTTTATAGAGGAACAATTGTAGAAATATTAAACACTTTTCTAGAAACTAAGCTTGCAGTCATCCTAAGGAAACATAATATGCAGGATCATATTTTAGCAATGTTTGCCAGCACTTGTAAGTTACCATTCCAACCTAACCATCAGTACACTGCTGAGATTAGGCACAGACCTACTATCATAGATAACTTAAAAAACTAGAAAGTATTCACTAATGACCAACAAATAAAAAAAATTTAACCTTAGAGGATGAATTTTTAAATACAAATATATATACTGACATAACATTAGATCCCTGTTTTACAGATAAAATAGAAATGAACAAATTAGAAGATGAAGAGATAGATAGATTCCATCCCACTAAATTTACAAAATCAGATGTACAAAACCTAAAGCAAGTTGAAATTGAAGAGATAATTAACGAAGATTCTAAAATCATTAATCTCAAAGACAAATTTTCACCCAAAGGATTAACTCCTTTGGAAAACTTGTTTGATTCAAATGATGTCCCTAGAAAACCAAAGATGGAACCCTTAAAATCTGATATAGAGGAGTGTAACATAGGTACTGAGGAAAATCCAAAATTGATAAAACTTTTGATTTCCTTACCTCCTACTAAAAAAGTAAAATACATTGAATTACTAAAGGAATTCCAAGATGTTTTTGCTTCGTTTTATGAGGACCTCAAGTCCTATGACACCAGCATAAAACAACACACCATCCCCATAAAAGAAAACCAGAAACCCTTTAGACAACATTTTAGGAGGATTAATCCTATTCTATTGCTTTCTATTGAAAACGAAATTAGAAGAATGTATGAAGCCAAGATAATAGCACCAATTAGATTCTATGATTGGGTTTCAAATTTGGTGCCAACAAGGAAAAAAACTGGTGATATTAGACTGTGTGTTGATCTCAGGAATCTCAATAAAGTTTCACTCAAAGACAATTACCCTCTCCCTAAAATGGATCATATATTACAAAGGGTAGTAGGGTCAACCAAAATTTCATTATTGGATGGGCTTTATGGTTACAATCAGATTTTGGTTCACCCAGATGACCAGGCTAAAACTGCATTGACTACTCCTTGGGGCACATTCATGTATGTGAAGATGCCTTTTGGATTAAAGAATGTAGGGGCCACTTTTCAAAGAGCTATGGACATAGATTTTGCTAAGGAAATTCATGACTTCCTAGTAATATACTTAAATGATATCACTGTATTCTCAAAATCTGACAAACAAAACTTAGATCATCCAAGGCAAGTCTTCATCAAATGTAGGAAGTATGGAATTTCTTTGAATCCTAAAAAATATTTATTTGGGTTAGAAGAGGGAAAGTTATTAGGCCATATAATCTCAAAAGATGGTATTCGAATAGATCCTGCAAGAATTGAAGCCATCTTACAGATACAACATCCTAGGAGCATTAGGGAATTACAAGCCTTTTTGGGAAAAATCAACTTTCTTAGGAGATTTATTTCTAACTTAGCAGAATATCTTAGATCATTGAATAACATGTTGAAGAAAGATTCGACCATCAAATGGACAGTTGAGGCTAAGAATTTCTTTGAAGATATTAAGCTAGCCTTAACAAAAACACCAATTTTGATCAGTCCAAAGTTTGATATGGATTTCATTATATTTTCCTTTTCCTCAGAACATATAATTGTTGTAGTCCTACTACAGAAAAATGATGAGGGTTATGAACAACCTATTTCCTTTTTTAGCAAAGCCTTAAGATATGCCCCTTTAAAATACAATATAATGGAAAAGCAAGCTTTTGCTTTGGTCAAAGCTATCAAGGATTTTAGAGTTTACATTTTATATTCGCATGTAATAGCCTATGTCCCCAATGCAGTAGTCAACGATATCCTAACTCAAGATGGTCTAGATGGAAAGAGTGGGAAATGGATTGCTGCTATATTCAAATATGTCCTAGAAATCAAGCCAACAAAGTTAATCAAAGGCTAATGTTTAGCCAAGCTCATGGCTGAATCGACCTGTCAGGCCTTAGACATAAATTTTATCGCATAAATCAATAATGGAGACGAGATGGTGACTCCACCAATTAGCTAGGTCTTTATTGAATCACCATGGTATGCTAACATCATATATGTTTTACAAAATTTATAAGCTCCTCCTGAATTATCCAGGACCAAAAGCAGGTTTCTAAAAATGAAATCTTTAAAATTTTACATAATTGACAATGATTTGTTTTGGAGGAATCATGAAGGTATCCTTCATAACTACTTATTGAAAGAAGAATCTGACAAGGTGTTACAAGAGTTTCATTCAGGTGACTGTGGAGGACATCTTTACTAGAAAACCATTGCTGATAAGATTCTTAAAGCCGGTTTCTATTGGTTCAATTTGTTTTCTCATGTAAATAAATTTGTAACCTCGTGTCATAAATGCCAAATTTTTGAAGGAAATAAAAAGCTTTTACCCCTCCCCCTAAAACCAATATCTGTTGAAGCACCTTTTCAACAATGGGGTCTTGACTTCATTGGTGAAATCCACCCACCTTCCTCTACCTAAAGCAAATGGATCCTCACTGCTACAGATTATTTTACCAAATGGATAGAAGCCATACGATCAAGGCAAGCCACTGACATTGTTATAATAACCTTCCTTGAATCCAACATCCTATCTAGATTTGGGTGCCCAACCAAGATCATCACTGATAGTGCAGCGGCCTTCAAATATAAGAGGATGATTGATTTCTATAATAAGTACCATATAACTTTGGGCCATTCCATAACTTATTACACCTAAGGAATGGATTAGCAGAGCCCTCAAATAAAAGTCTGGTAAATATCATCAAAAAATTGTTAGAAGACAACAAGAAAACATGGAACAAGAAGCTAGTGAATGCCTTATGGGCAGACAGGCTAACCACAAAGAAATCCATTGGTACTAGTCATTATCAATTAGATTATGGACTGGAAGTTGTTTTCCCATCTTCCTTGGGAACACAAGTGATGAAGCTGCTCCAAGAGTTGCATGTTGAACCAAATGACATTCAAAGGAGAATCAACCAAAAAATGCACTTACAACAAACTAGGGAAGAAGTATACATTAGATCTCAAGTTGTGCAGGAAAGGATGAAGAAGGATTTTTAAAAAAGGAATAAGGTAGAAGATTTTTACCTAGGGGAAAAAGTTTTGAAATGGGATTCAAGAAAAGAGGATAAAGGTAAACATGGGAAATTTGATTTCCTATGGAAAGGCCCATATATCATCTATGCTTTTAGAGGTAATAATGCCTTCTTCCTCAGAGAAATGGATGGTACAGAAGCAAAAGGAGGACCAATTAATGGTCGAATGCTTAAACAATACATTAAACCTAGTTACTGATTTCAATAACCATTTGTACATATTCTGTTTTTCAAAAGTCTAGAGTGGATTGGATAGCAATTTTTGAAGTTGAAGCCCGAAGAGAAGGCCCTAAGCTTCAAAATTTTTATTGTCATAAATAGCAATAAGGTAGAAAAGTGAAACGGAAAAGTTGCAGAGTGACATCACAGCAATTCAGAAGGCCATTGATCTACAAGTTCTTGACATTTCACTAGGAAATGCCATCCCCAAGTGAAGCCACTGTTAGTTTCCTATACCAATAGGAGTCTAGTTTTTGAATGACTGAGATTAAACCTATAATATGTACATACATTTGCTTTTTTCAAATGTCTTCCATATTCAAAAAAAAAAAATTTAAAAAAGTAAAGAGGGTATTTCCTAAAATAAAAATCAAAGGACAAAAGAATAAAAAGGTCAAAAAAGATGAAAAATATGAACCCCGAGAAAGGAAAAGACCATGAAAGTGAGCAAGGCAAAATTCCAGTACTATTTACTTTTTGTGCAAAATAAATGATTGTATGCAATTTGTAATCTTTGCCACAATCCATGATAGTCAAAATGTTTAAACTTGGCTATTTCATGTTTAAATTTCATGTCTATAGATAGAGAATAAAATCTGACCAAACTGTTTAATCTTGGCAAATATGTAGATAGGTAGAGTGAATAAAAGGAGGTCAATTGTTTAATCTGAGCCATTGGATGTAATAAGGTTAGATTTAATTATTTTACTATTGTAAAGAAAAATAAAAAAACATTTGATAAGGGTTTGCTAGCTCAAATGCACCCTAATAAAGATAAGTAAAAATGGTAGGATGAGTAGATGGGTAAGTAGAAGAAAGGTAACATAATTTTGATGATTGATTAGTTAAAAGCATGTGTATTATCTTTTTCATCATAAAGTTCCAAATGTGAGTGGGCACTCAAGCATGCAGATGGATATCAAAGTCAATTAATTAATTTCCCTCATTCATTTTACCTTTTACTTAACTAATTTCCCAAACTAAAGATCAAAGTACTCAAAAACCCTAAGTCAAAGAGGCTCAAAGCATTTCTCTGACTTTTGGAGGGACCGGACCCTCGACTCAATGAATTATAGGCTATAAGTGCTAAATCCCCTCATAAGAATTCATTCCCCCCCTCAGATCATTCATCTTTTCTAATAATATTCTTTCCTAATGTTAAATCACTTTTACC
>APFE030082728.1:14106-70588 GCA_000404065.3 Pinus taeda | reverse complement strand
ACATAACTCATTTTCATATCAAAAACACTATATCCTAAGTTTTATTGGAAAGCATTAAAAACATGAAAATCGAATGCTTAGGGTATGGTGCCCCTTCCACTCATTTAACTAAATTACTAATTTATTCATTAAATCCCTAATAAAACCCATTCCCCGTATATATATTAATTCCCATAATAATTAATTAATCCCACCCTAGTTTAATTATATAAACCAAGGTTTTTACCCCTATACCCACTAACTAATAAATCCTCAATTAAGTTAGTTAAAAACCCAATTAAATCCTGCTTGATACCTTAATCCCCACTTTAATCTCTCATTAAGTCAAAACCACCACGCTTAAATGCCCGTCGGGCACCCCCATTACCTTCCATGCAACTCCCGTGCCCGACCACCACACGATCTCTCCCCTCCCCATCTGAAAACCCATGTTGATTTTGGAAGGGCCGGAAATACAAATGATACCCACCTGAAATGGGTTGTTTTCCGCTGAGCCCCTGAGGCGATGTGGCACTCGATGAATGGAATCGGGCATCCTCCCCCCAATACCACCAAGTGTCCAAAGGTTGTATGAAGTAAACCACTTACCGCTAACCCGCTACTCGCCAAAATAGCCACTGTTCACCCCACTACGCAACAAATGGTCATTGTTCACCTGTACCCGCCAAATTGAATTTTCATGCATAAATCCAAAAAAGCCCCAAATCATTGTTTTTATCATTATTTCAACTGAAAACTTCCATGCACACATCTGTGAACATCCAAGCTGTAAACCCATGTACAATTTCACATTGAAGACGCTACAAAGCTCCCAGATTTCCTTCCATCTTGCTTAAAGCTTTTTCAACCATTCACAGTTTCCATTCACTTGGTTCAGACCCAGTTTCTTCAAATTCCAAGTATTTAAGCTAGAATCCATTGAAAACCCTGTCAATTTCTGAACCAGTCACTAAGTTTTCTTAATTGAGATTAAAGAGGAACTTTAATAACTTAAAACCCACCTAGAATTGAACCACCATTACCTTAAAGACTGAACATTTACGTTTCCCATTCTTAAATCAACAAGAACTAAGAATGGTTGCCCCAATTGCCATGGATGTCAAACCAATTACCACTCCTCACTTGGACCTATACTACCTTCCCCTTGCTGATAAAGATTTCCAAATAAAGGACACCTTTGTCCATGAATCTCCTCTCAAGTTATACTACCAATACAAAGATCAATACCTGAACCATGCTGAAAAAATTGGTCTTTGGGAGTGTAATTTGCCCAAGTATCAATTCCCTAAGGTGCACATATTTCCAGAAATTATCTATTATTTCCATGCAAATTACATCCCTAGTCAAAGAGCAGTGATGTCCCTTGACCAAACCATATTTTTCACCATCATTGCTGAGTCAATTAATGAAATGCTGCAATTTCAACCAGGACAAAATTTAACCCCTGTCCCAATTAGAGACCTACTAGACAGATTCTCCAAGCTAACCACTGCAAAGCTTGTTGAAATGTTCCAAACTTTTATTGTAAAAGAAAAACATATCCCAAAATATCCTCCACCATATGTATATAGCATATTTTCTCAATTTGGCCAAGACATTGTAGCAATGATATCTAGTATCTTGGGCTATACTACCAGTGAATACATAGATGAAATCATCTTAGCCTTCATGTCCATTTTCACTCCAGGACAGCCCCTTGCTGTCATGTATGATTATGACAAGTACATAGCTGATAGGATGCATGAACAATTTCTTAGAATGAGTAATGAAAGAGTATTCAAATATTCCTTAGTTTTGTACCACCTTTTTCTATATTACCAAGCTGACAAGTTCCCCTTCACTCTCCAAAAGCTTAATACCAAAGGTCATCCTAGGTCAGTGATTTTCTGGACTCCTTTGATCCATAAGTATGCCTCACCATATCCATACACAGACTTCATAGATATTTTTGTACATCCTGTAGTGACCATGCTACTAGGAAGTACTCCTCCAAGAATCAGTGGAGATATCAGGAGGATCCTGCAGCTTTCAAAACAACACAAAGTGGGAGATTGTTACTTGTACAAAAATCACACTGAAATTAGGATCTATGGTTGTGAGTTGGCCCCATATAAATTGCCCAGATACCTCCCAATGAGGTTATTTGATTTGGAGTTATATAGGCAGATAATCAATTCAGATGAGGTGCATTTTGTTAAAGCCAAAAAGAAGGCCCGACTCAGAATCAAAGATCAGCTAGGCCCCTTTGTGTGTAATAGTCGAGAAGCTGGAAAATAAGCAAAGAAAATCCTTCAAAGACTTAAACTAAAACAGAGTTTCATGTGGAGATATGATCCCTCTGACTTCATCTACAATACAAGACAAAAAAAAAAGATGGCTCCCTACATTCACCAACGAATCCTTGAAATAGAGATGCAAATCAATTGGAATGGGTGGAGAATACTTTAGTGGATAGCGATAGCACTAAATTTGTAGTTGAAAGTTCTCTAATTGATCTAGAGAAACAACTTGATGAAGGTCCTTTCCTGCAAGTGCCAGGAGAATCTCAAGTCCAAGGAGAATCTCAAATCTAAGAAGAATCACAAGCACATAGTGAATCACATGCAGAAGAAGAATCCTAGGTGCAAGAAGAGTCAGAATAGTTAGGCCTATCAGAGGAATTGACTGAAACAGGTATACCAGAGCCCATCATGAGTACTCCCAATTCCTTGCAAACTCCTCTAAATGAGGAGAAAAACCTCAAAAAAATAGGGAAGAGGCCACTACATCAGGAAAATCAACCACGCAGACATATGCAGAGACCAACCTAGTCAAAAGGCAAAGGTTAAATCTTGTCTCTGAATAGGAATTCACATAAGAAATAGTTGGGGCCACTAGCATAGAAAGAGAAGGAAGCAAGCATGCCACTCCCTCTAGGGGCACACTAGAACCTTCCACATCTCACACTCAGATGTTGGCAAGGCAGTAGAGTGTTGAAGTGTCCTCATTTACGATCCTAGCTGACAAGGACCAAGACATAAAAGAAAGGTACAAAGATATAAAGGCCAATAATGAGAGGCTAAAAGACCAAACTTATGCATAGTACTTAAATATGACACCCACAATTCAAACAAGGTTTATGTTAGCCTATGATGTGAAAGAGGGAAAAATGCAAATGACATTTGTGAAACCTACCACTCAACAACCAAGAACAATAGCAGACTTCAAAAAGATAGATTTCAAAGTACTAGCAAAGGACATACATCCGATTGAATAGATTGAGTTGCACAAGAAGACAGGGGAGATGATCTACTCCACCTTGACAAGGAAAGCCATTATAGCTCACCAATTACAAAACTCCATAAATAATATATCAGCTCAGTTCCAATTGGAGAAGGCCTCTTCACAGGAAAAAGGCACCATAATCAAGTCCTTAGAGGACTTAATCATTGATTTGGGACACGATCCCAAAGATGTAAAGGCCACCAAAAGAATGATAAAAAAGAAGAATGATGACATAGTTGTTTTGAAGAAGCAACTCAAGATTCTACCATTGCATCACCCACAGACAGCAAAAGTCCCAGAGACACAAAAAGGACAAGAAGAGCTTATGGA
Organism: Pinus taeda; assembly: GCA_000404065.3. NCBI lineage: Eukaryota > Viridiplantae > Streptophyta > Pinopsida > Pinales > Pinaceae > Pinus > Pinus taeda. The sequence goes on along the minus strand of APFE030082728.1, from coordinate 66,994 downwards.
CTTCGTCCTAAAGCTAAATCACCAATTGAAAGAAATAGAGAAGGAGCTATACACATTGATTCAGTCCAAACAAAGTGACTTGGCCACCTCTTCTAGGACTGCCATTCCCATTGTTTCTATTGTAGTTCCTTCAACATTGGCAACATCACTAGCACCCACAGCTCCACCTACCACAACACTTCCAATCACTACTGAATCTACAACAATAGGTGCTTCAATAGAAAAAACAACAGAGCTAGTAAAAGCCATGGAGGATATGTCGATCCAGGCAGCAAAGCTTAAAAGGCTTAAGGAGAAAGTGGCAAGCTTAGAAACTGACTGTAAGCTTTCCCAAATACAATAGAGAGAAGAAACACAAAAAGCCCTAAGGATGGGTGAGAAGATCAAGGTACTAGAAAAATATTTAACTCTACAAAAGCCACTAGGACATACCAAGGAGATGCTCTGGGCCAATATCATTGACTCTACCAATGATATTTGGCCATCAATTCAAGTAATATTTGAGCAAACTAAATAGGTAAAAGTGGCCACTGAAGCAATTCAAAAAGTAAAGGAAGATTTAGAAGACCAGCTTGAGGATGTTAATCAACTCATCCACTTCCTGAATAGCAGGAAAAGGCATGAGCTTAATGAGCTTGTTGTAGAGGATAGAACTGAAGCCATCATAGAAGTCAAAAAGGTTATTTCCAAAAGAAACCTTATGGTTAACCTAGAGGAGAAATGCCATAACATGCAGGTGGGCATTGACAGATTCATCGTCAAGTTTCAAATTTTGAAGGATAAAGGCCTTCCCAGTCCTATGGCCATCCATGATAAAATTATGACCCAATTGGACTACACTAAGGAAGTTTTCCAAAGAACAAGCAAGCACTTCTAGTATCAAAGCCTTTCTAACTAGGAAAGTATTGTATGATACTTTGGAGAATCTATTTTTCTAGAGCATGAGGTGAAGCATTTGTTTGTCACCAAGCCTAATTTTTCCAAATACATAGAAGCAGATGAAATCTACAAAAGAATTCTCAAAGTAAAGTTACTTGAGGATGAATGGTGGGAAAAGATGACAAATTTACTATAAGTTACCACAATAAATCTAAAGGTAGCCAGATGAAACAGGTGAATAGGGTCAAAGAGTACCAGGTTAAAGAGTATCAATAAAAGACTAAATATAAAGATGATTCCAGCATACAAATATCAACCAACTTAAAGGGCTCAAATTCAACTGCAACAGCTAGCACTACCACGATAAGAGGGACAGCATGATGCAGTTTTCCATATGTCTCTATCTTCATGCTTGAAGATATTTTTATTTCCTTAATTAAATCTCAAACTGTTATGAGATATTTTATAATATTTTTTGTATAAATACTTCACATTTCTAATTATTTAGGGGGGATTCAAAGACTTTCTAATTATTTAGGGGGGATTCAAAGACATTTATGTAGAATTTTATCTAAAATCAAAGTGCTATTGTATCAAAACTAGATTGGCTTGCTGGATCATGGAATAAAGCTCAGATATTTTTTAGGATTCTTGTGTAAAGAGAAAATCAAATAAGTATTCTCTCATGTGTATTATTGTTTTTCCTTATGTTTCTTAATCATATGTGTTTCTATGAAATCTGAATGGTAAACTAGGAATGATAATTCAAAACTTGCTTTAATGCACTTTGTCTTGATTGTTTACATTCTTAATGTTTTCTGCTAAACTATCATAGTAAAGGAATTCTTAAATGCTCCCTTATTTTCGTATTTTCTCCCCCTGGTCTAGAGCAAAGGATTCTTAATTGCCCTTTGTTCATGATCACTTGTTTCCTTTCATTTTGATCCCAGTCTAAGGATTCTTCATTGCCCTTTCACCTTGGATAGAACCATCTCATCCATTGAACCTGAAGGTTTGCATTTTGCTTTGCTAGCCTGCCCTATGAACATTTCCTTTAATGATTTGCTCCAGTTAAGCTATCCTTTGATTAAATCCATAGCCCAATGGCTTGGAGACTTAGCTCTATCCATCTTATCTAAGAATTCCACCACCCAGCTTTCAATCCAAAATCAAAATCCTCATGAACTCTAATAACTAGCCTGGAATCTAATAAAAACAAAGTTAAATCATAAAGAGAGAGCCCTCTTTGGACTTAGGTTGGCTAGAACCTAAGTCTAAAATATTGTTTTTTGGTTACCTCGGGTTATTCCTTCTTTTGATAACTTCTAGGGAAAATTTCTGAGTGATAATAGGCTTTACAAGGTAAAGCAAGTTGTTGATGGTAGTGTGGAGAAACATAAGAAAATATTTGTTGCCTATGGTTTCTCACAGGTCGAGGGGATTTGATCCTGTCGCAAGGTAATCATCTATCAAATTGATGTTGGCACTATAAGCACATATGGGTTGGAAGATCCATCAAATGGATGTGAAGACTGCATTCCTCAATGTCAAGATTTAGGAAGAGGTGTAGATAGAGTAGCCGGAAGGTTTTGAGACCTTTGATCGTGAGTCACATGTGTGCTGAATCAAGAGGGCTTTGTACGGGCTAAAGCAAGCAGCTTGTGCTTGGTACAGTAGGATCGACAACTACTTCACCGGGTTGGGCTTCACAAAGAGTTAAGTCATGCGAACTTGTACCACATCATGGTGAAAGGTAAGCAGTTGATCATTGTACTTTATGTTGATGATCTCATATTGACAGGTGATGATCAATTGATCATGTCTTGCAAGGAGGACCTTGCAAGATAATTCGAGATGAAAGACACGGGTCTCATGCATTACCTCCTTGGCATGGAAGTATCGCAGAAGGATGGGGACTTGTTTGTGTCTCAGGGCAAGTATGCCAATGAGATACTTAGGAGATTCAACATGGAGAATTGCAAGCCCATGAAGACTCCTCTAGCAGGTAACTGGAGGAAGGAGGATGCTACTTCAAGAGAAATAGTAGAAGCTATTGTGTACAAGCATCTTGTGGGTTCACTGATGTACTTGGTGAACACATGACTAGATTTGTGTTATGCGGTGAACCAGCTGAGTCAAGCTATGGTTCAGCCTACCAAGATGTTTTGGAAGGTGGCAAAGCATGTATTGAGATACCTTAGAGGCACATCTTAGTATGGATTACAGTAAAAATGAACAGAGGGAGTGAAGCTACAGGGCTTCACTGATGCAGATTGGGCAAGGAGTCCATCAAATCAGAAGAGCACATCAATTGGAATTTTCAACCTTGGGTCGGCAGCAGTTTCTTGGTACAGAAGGAAAAAGAGGTCGATTTCACTCAACATGGCAGAGGCTGAATACATGGCTGCAAGTCAAGAAGCATGTGAGGCCATCTTGATGCAAAAAATTTTAGTTGGTTTGTTTGATTAGAGGATGGATCCAATTGTGATCTATTGTGATAATCAGAGTTGTTTCAAACTCTCTGAGAATCCAGTATTTCATGATAGGTCCAAGCACATTGACATCTGGTATCATCATCTCAAAGACTGTGTAGCAAAGAGGATCACGTTGTTGCAATATATTTTGACTGAGGAGCAAGGTGCTAACATTTTGACAAAGGCATTGTCAAAGTCTAAATTCGAGTTCCATAGAGACAGGATCGGGGTGGCAGATAATCCCTTTCTTATTGAGAGGGAGTGTTGAAATGTGGCAACAAGAATATTCCAATTTTTATTTGTCCTTGAATTAAAATTGAGAATTAAAATTCGAATTTAGTCTCACCAGATTCTTGAAAAAATAATTAATTAATTCATCTTGGATTAATTAATTGGAGAAATACAAGCTAGAAGTCTTTGTGAAGTCATGCAACAGTTATCCATTAAATTAAGGAGGTTATCCCTTAATTAAGGAGATAATGATGAGTTATAATTGAGCTGCAATTAGTTAGTTCAGTTAACTGAGTTATGTCCAGTTAAATTAGTTCCAAATAGTTTGAGGAACTAATTGTGAGTTCAGTCAGTTAATGCATGCATGCATCAAACTAGTGTACTCCAGATAACTGAAGATTCTCTCATAAATAACTCATGCATGTCTATTCAGAGAAAGACCCAATTGAGATTTAAGACAGGGATAGTGTACTATCAGTTGTAATAATCTTCCTGTAAGGAAAACTCTTACATGCAGAAGGAATTCATTCCTTGAGATTTGTGTAGTTTTATAGGGTGTAAGATCAGTGTGAGTGATTAGTGTTACACATGGTAACAGTAGGATCACCCAGGAAAAACTGCGCTAGGAAATAGGAGCTTGGAGGGAAGTGTGGAGGACTTAATGAGAAGTCTATTTTTCTTGTGAGCATCTGTTAGGATTGTATTGAGAGCTGGACAGTTGTGAGAGCTAAAGTTGTGTGTAATCCTAAGATATTTCCACTTGTATGATAATATAGATAGTGGGGTTTTTAGCTGAGGCTTCCACTGAGTATTCTTCTATGTTTCACGTGCATTGATTCTGCTTCTAGTTATATGTGTTCTTCTTGATCTTGCTCAAATCTATTAAGCTTCTGCAAGTTTGATTATAGAAGTAGATTGAAGTATTTTTCTTTAGTTATATTGCATTATCAGGTTAATCTACAGTGATAATTTCTACACAACAGGGAAGATCAATCTCGATGCATCACTAATAGTTGGTATTTGCATGCAACAACAATACCATGAGAAATTCTTAATTAGTATTATTTTCCTTTAATTGATACAAAAGACGCATTGAAACAATGAATAGTTAGCCAACGAACTTAAGGTGTTAAACAATGGAAGATTAATAAAAAGAGGTAGTATATATCCAGGGGAGTATATCACTGATGGACATGTCCTAGAGCAGTAGTGGCTACAAGGAGACACAAATACATGTTTTACTAATTCATGAGTCTTGTATATGTCTTTGTTCATGATGTGTGTAGTTGAGCTTGGATGAAAAACTTCAAATGCCCCATCATGAAGATATCATCCCTTGAAGAGAAGTCTACAAAGTATAATGCACATCAACAACTTAATCCTCAATTAGTGATTGAAAGGGGAAGAAGAAGAAAGGAAGCATATGTAGGATATCAGAGAGCATTAGCTCAGGGGGAGCTACTTTAAAACAGTAGCAGACAACAATTTTCAGCCTTAGGAAGAAAGATTGTTGAGTAAATGAAAGGTTTTAATCTTAGGTCAAATATCCTTATTTCATTTAAATTGTGAATTTGATTATGCCTAGCAATCTTGTGTTCATAAGCACAATTGGTACAAGATTTGAATGTCCCTTAGCGTTGAATTGGTATCACTATTTTCAATTGGTGGTCTTTGGTTCATGTGGGGTAACCTTTTCGCAAGTAGGAATTTCTTTTTGAGAAGGAGTTATAAGACTTTTCTTGGTACAATATCCACTTTGTATCAATTTCTTGGTGCAATTGGTATTATTTAAGAAGCATTCCATATTTGGAGGAGTATGATCTTAAGGGAAGAAGTGATTAATATGCTTAGGAGAAGAAAGCATAGAGGAAGAAGTATTTAACATCCCTTTTCCATTGATTTAAAACGGGGAGAGAAGATTATTAGAGAATTTGTGGTGGCTCATGCAAGGAGAAGTGTGGACGTAGCATGAAGATTGACCATCAATATGAAGATGTGATGAGGTGTTTCCATCAATTCCCAAGGGGGAGATTGTTGGACAGATTGGCATTGTTTGATGGCTAATGATATCACATGTGTTGGCATTGATGTCAACTAGAATAATATGGGTGTTGGTGGCAACATAGGTTCCCTCATTGATGTTAAGGGCCACTAGGCTAGTTGTGATGGAAACTGGGCTAGCATTGATGTGCTTGGTGTGTCAAGATTAGGTGGAGTTCCATGGTTGTTGTAGTCACTTGTAAAGAATCATCATACTAGCAGACTTGTTGAAAAATCCATAAAGTGATGACTATAATCGTTGGGAGTCCCATGCTTTGAAGGAATTTATGCCTAAGAATATTGGCTCAAATGCTCTTGGAAATGGCATAATTGGATAGTCATTGAGAATATATTTCCAATAGTATGTTGAAGTTTGCACATGACCTCCTAGATCAAAATTTATTGATAGCTAAATTTAGATTTGCAGTGCTTCCTTGGAATCCCATAACATTATTAATAAGTGTTATGGGATATTCTTGAGCCGGGGTAGTGGAATAATGCCCTAAAGCCCAAAATCTCAGAATCCTATTGACAACTAGAGGAGATTGCCTAGAGACTCAGAAGCTCAAAAGCCCATAACTTGATTAATAAATGGTACGGGATAGCATGGAGTCGAGCCAGCAGGGAATGAAAATTGACAAATCGTCAATCGATGGAACCTATAACAGATATTACCCAAAAAAAATTGAATTATGTATGTATAAGAATTTACTAGCATGCGGGCTCCCGGGTTTTTGTTTGTGTTGTGCTATGTGGCATTGCAGTGGGGTCAATAGGTAGAGATCGAAATGGCATGTAGTGAGGCTGAAAAGTGGAAAATGGGCCAACTCAGAGGTCTTCAATACAAGAGGCCGATAAGTGGAGAATGGGCTAAGCCCAAAACCTTAAAGCAAGAGAAGGGGTCATTTATAAGAAGGAATTGTTAGTGGTGCACATAGGTGGGCCAAGCCTGGAAGCTCGCAAGCTCATAAGATCTTAAGGAATGTTATTTAAAAAGAGATACGAGAATTAGGGCATTTGGGGTCCAAATCAACAACAACATATGTATATGACGGTTAGTGAATGTCTAACAGGAACATGGTTATATCTATAGCAAAAAACCTAGGGGCATGGAAGATTATAAAGTGACTTTAGCCCCACGGGCTAGCAAAGAAGACTAGGGCTAATAGGGATAGCCAAAGGTCACAATGCCTTGTACAATGGTGGAAAATAGGTAAATGCACCATAGGAAAGGTATTAGGGCACTGAAAATGGTGTACGCAAAAGGGCCAGGCCCGAACCTCACGAGCCCGTAAGGTGTATGCAAATTTTTTTTAAAGAATTTTTAGGCTCCAGGGTAGAGGCATATGTTTAAAGGTACATACTAGTCAACATATCTTGGGAAATATGTGCCATATTTGGAAGAAATTAAAAATTAGTTATTCACCATAACTAAGTTAGGCATTCATTCAAAGGATATGAATGGGTCAGAAGCTTTGGATATGAATCCATCCATATTTAGCGGTTATGCCAACTAGGCTATTTTCCATAATTTGTATGTAGGAATGGATGGATCAATAGTTGGTTAAGATATCAATGCCTGTGAGTTCCATTTGTTTGATGGCAACTACAAAGAACTGTTGGCTCAAGAACAGAAAGGACCATGATTGATCAGAGGATTTAATTGAGTCAATGGTGATTATTCAAAGAAGAAGACTGAGAGAAAGAGGACCATGATCTATAGAGGAAGAAATTGGCTTCAAAACAACCATGCTTGAGATTTCTTGTATGTGAGAGAACATTAAATGGAGAATATTTCTTAATGTAGAATTCTAATTGCATGTTGAAAATGAAGTTGTCATGTATCAGACGTAATAATAGAATGTAGAGCTATGCAAGAGTACACTCTTAGGCAGTGGAATTTACTATTGAGACAACATCGACCATTGAGTAGCCGTGAAACAAAACCATGGATTGCATTTTTGTAACGTGGGGGATGCAACATAGTTGAGAGAGATGAGTAGTGAGCTTTGTGGCTGAGTGTTGTTATTAATAGGAAAGTGTGCCTATGCTACAGAGAGAGGTTGAGAGTGACTATGCAGAGGAAAGAGGCCTAGAGTGTGCATGTGCTACTATGAGATTCCGAGAGAGCTTGTGGAATAGAAATGTCCAAGTATGAGTGTATGTTTCTCAAAGAAGAGGGTCAATAATAATGTGTTGCTACAGAGTGAGCAAAGATAGAGTGATGCATGGGCTAAATGAAGTGAAGGATTCCAAGGAGAACAAGGTAGAATATTATGCAGAGTAAGTGCCAGTTGAATAGGCCAAGTTGATGAACATGGAGCTGAAATGAGGCAGAATGAGTTCCAAGGATAGAGAAAATTAGTTCCTATTAAGTGTGGGTTAGAGCGTACAACCACGGAGTTGGTGCTTCCATATTAGTGGACATCTGAATAGATCTTGGGGGTTCGTGCCTCTTTCAATTTGGTGCTTTAATAAATCCATGGAGCTATAGGTTGGTGCTTGCAACAAATCCATGAAGTTTGTGCTTTAGTTGGTGCTTTTGGTAAGCCGATCAAGTGTCTAAGAAAGAAGGGAATTGGTGCTTCCTACTAGTGGGTACTAGCAAATAATCAAAGTGAGTTGGTGCTTCCTGTGAGTGGTGGCTCACACAAAATCGATGTAATAGAGTAGGAGATCATATTTACATCAAATAACAAAATATTTTTGATGTTTTTTTTCTCCTATAAGGGTTTCCATGTTAAACTCTCATATTTATATCAAATAACAAACACAATTTGGTGGTTTTTCTCTTGGAAGGGTTTCCACATTAGACCTCTATGTCTCATATGTTTGTTGCCCATGATGTGTGTTCTTGTGTTGACTCACATGACTATTGTTGTGATATGTTAATGGTTTCTCACATAATGAATGCCAAGTTTGAATGTTGATTATAAATTGGCATGAAAGTTTAAAATTATCCTAAATATTGATTCACCCCCCACCCTTCTCAGTATATAACATTGTTTCCAACAATAGCCGCAATGGAGTTAAATGTGAGTAGACTAAATAGATGGTTTGTTGAATTGAAATCTAAGTTTATGCTTTCAAACAAAGAGTTTCTCAAGCAAAAGAGGAGAACTAGGTTTTGCACCTAGCCCATTCAAGAGAAAAAGAGTTGGAAACTTCCATTCAAGAAGAGGTAGTAACATTAGAAGATTTCATGGCCTTAGTGTATCAAGAGATGATGAACCTGCATCATATTGTGTCAAAATTCCCAACCATACAAGCTGAATCTAAAGAGAATACATATATGCTTAAATAAGCCACCATAACTATCAATAACATATGTTACCAGACTACCATTTGGATGCATCGAAAACTCTTCACACAATGGATTAGATAATTGCTCAAAATGATAAGGTCCAAATCTCCATCAAGATCCAATTTGGAGGTAAACTAGAAAAGGATGCGGATGGGGTACTATCCTCATATAAGCATCTGTTGAGTGGACTAGAGTCTGTGATCCAAGTGCACAAAATACCTTCTATTGGATCAGTCGGTAAGTAAGGAAGCAAGAATAAGCTCTCCAATAAATTCAATCATTTCTCAATCCTTTCAAACAGGCTGCTACCATGGAAAACTTGTAGGTTATGAAAGAAACAATTACTCAGTATGTGGTGGAACCTGTAAGGATATATACTAATTTGATGACCTTATCTAACCAAATATAGGTTAAGAAGAAAACTCTATTTCCATATGCCCTAGAGTGCCTTCATAAACATGCAGACGAGTGTTGGGATAAGGTCCCTAGGGTTAGTTTTGGGGTTAGTTAACCCAAAATTTGTATAAATTTTTGTAAAATATGTAAATTCTCCGCGAAATTTGGAAGAGGAGCATGCAGGTAGATAAGAGTGAAAGGGGTATTAGCCCCTTGTTTGGATAAGTAAATAGGTCAGTTTTGAGACTCACCCATGGTCTACGGACCATGGTATTGTATTGATAATGCTATATATTTGAGTCATAACAAGTCTAGAAGAGAGAGCTAAGTAAGCTAAGAGAATATAGAGACTATTTTGGGCAAATTCTAAGACATGAAGGCTCTTCTTCCTGTACTTCGGCAAAAGGGGAAGGCTCTTGCAGGTGGGTGCATAGGAGGCCTTGGTAAAGTTTGTAGTTGAGTGCATGGACCCCTGCAGCTAAGTGCACAGACCCCTATAGCTGAGTCCATAGGGTGAAAGATTATGTAATCTAAACATTGAAGATCAATAAAGATTGATTTTGAAGAATTACTGTGCAATCTGAGCATTTCTATTGATTATGTTTATGTTATGTTTGATGCTTATAATGTGTTTTCTATGGAATAATGAATAAATGCTACGTGAAACTATTGAATCTACCTTATTTATGCATTTTTTAAGTAGTTATCTATTGTCATGAAGATAAGGGTTATTTCTGTTATGTTTTCTGATAAATCGGATAGATCTACGCGAATTCATATCTAGGGGTATATATTAATGTGCGAAAGTAGATAATTTACCTATTTGAGGTCCACAAAGACTAATCGTAGACCTTCGTGAAGGTCTAGAAGCCACTTTCATAGAGATGCAGTAGCGAGCCTTAGAAGGATATTGATCTGTGCGGAGGCAGATCTGAATTGTCAAAGCTTAAGAACCACTTATCCCATGTCCATGGATGCAGAAACCTGGTTCTAGCATCCCCCAATACTGCTTCGGGTGAGACTGCAACCTGTGTTATGAAGGTTGTTTCAAAAAGGGCCAGCAGTTAGGGTTTTGTTAGGTTGGCATGAACAACGCTGAACCTGGGTTAGACCCCCTTAAGCCAACAAATGGTTCTATTGTTGGGATTGGGATCTATCTGATAGATGTGTGATAAATGGTTTCCTACGAAGAAAGATATTGATAAGTGGATTGATCGAAAATCACACATGTTCATGTCTCAAGAGAACATGAGCCATAAATTATCCAAGGAATAGTGGTTGTAGATATTTTTGTATACAGATGAGACTGACGCATTCTTATGTTTCTTCCTTGAATAACTATACAAGTGGTTATCTAAATTATCTAATAGTTAAGGGAGGTGGAGGCTCAAAGGTCCTATAGTGTGGACTCCTGAACTGGTACGACGTTGTGAGGCATCAGAAAGAAATACCGTGCAGGTTGTGGATCATTGGATTGATCACACATTGGGAAGTTTTGTGACCTATCTGCAATTGATAGGAATGCAAACCGGAGTGAAGGATCTTTAAAGGACCGCAATGTAAGTATATGAACTCAATAAAGACTTGGATTAAAATGTTGTTATGTGAAAAGAGGGTTATGCAGTTACCATGATGTTTGGGGCTACGCGAAGTGGGAGATTCTTTAGAAGTAACGGAGGATCCATCCCAGAATATAGTCTACTCATTGAACCCCCTTCAAGTGACGATGAAGGGGGAGTGTTGACTACACCACAAAGTGTGGCCCAGTTAATTATGCAAAGTATTCTGAGGATACCTTATTCGTCCAATCGACCTCCAACTCCACCTCCACCTCATACACCTATGCCTTCACCCCCTCCACCTCCACTTCCACCATTCAACATGGTGAACGTGATGAAAATGTTGATTTTTAAAGGATAGGGATTGAAGATCTAGAATAGTTTTGGTTTATTGAAAATGTTGTTTGGAAAACATAGTAGATTATGGACGATAATATTAAGAAATCACAATTGTTTACAACCTTAAAGGACCCATATCAAGTATTGTACTAATAACCCGAACACGTCATTGGTAGATATCCAACTAGCTTTGAACAAGGAGTTTAGTAAGCCTATGTCAGAGGCGGAGTTAGTAATTGAATTTAAGGAAATCTGATAGAAGGTCAATGAGACACCTTAGGACTTTGATCAGAGGTTGAAATACCTAATTAGGCAAGATAATATGCAAATCTCAGATACCCAACATCACGACTGGTTTATAGCATCTCTCTCACCACATTTAAGAATACCTCTGTCACAATAGAAAATAGGAAACACAAGCAGAAGCCTTGGAGATCACGATGAGGCTAGATGCATCACCTATTCAGGATACGATCCTTGGAGTGCAACATAATCATTTGCAACTCGAAAGCTTTGGAAAATAATGAGAGTGGGGGGTGAATCAATATTCCTTAACAATTAGCACTTTTAAATATTTTCAGAGAATTAGTTAATCTTCAATTATTATTAACATTTATGCAGTAATAATAGTAAATATAAGAACCTAGGAGGCACAATGATTTTAGGTGGAAAACCCCCATTCGGGTCAAAAACCATCAAATTTTTTCCTAACAAATTCTTTAATATTCAACCCCAACTAAAATGAAAGCAACAAATTCCTAAAATCCTAGAAAAGCATTATTCTCGAACTCCCACTAGATGGATGCTCCAACGCTTGAGATTCTTCAGTAGTCAACTAAATGGATATCCCAACACCCAATGAGCTACAATTCACCCTTGCACCACCCTACCAACCTGAAGTTTTCACAGGCCTGAACCTGTTGGTGACTTCATGCACCAACCTAGCACCACCCTACCACCCTATAGAAGAATAAAAGAAGAATGGACTCATGTTCCGGGGAAAATGGTCCACTTTACAATGATGTAGAATGATGTAGAAGAAGATGACACACTAGACCATAACCCCAACTATGACACAACCACCTAATGATGATCATAGACCTCCGGACACTACCTCTTAAAATCTTGGCAGATAAACACTTGTACAACTTTTACAAAGATGCTTTTACAATGACTCTGTACAATGACACTTTTACAATGTATGTATGCAGTGCTGCCCACTTGAAGACTTCATGTGGTGAACTTCTTGTTGTTGTTCTACACCTTGATTGCTGCTCTTGTCATGCTACCCTTTCTCATTCTCCAAAACATTAGATTATCCATTGAGTCTTCTCTTGATGAATATATAATACCTACAAAAAGTCTTCAAGGAAATACCCATGACATGATAATAGCAAAACTTACCTCATCCTGCAAAGCATATGTCAGTGCTAAACAAAAAAAATGAATTAGAATACAAAGAACCTATTGCAATTAAGATATGAACATGCATATACAAAATATACTTATATGTAGCTTACCTCTTCTATATCATTTTGCTTCACCTTGCTCTTTGTTGTCCTAGAAAGTCTGGCCCTTTGCACCCCTTGACAACACTTGATCTAGTTTTTCTTGCATTCTAGGAGAATGATATTTAATCTAATGTATCTGTGCCATTTCAGATCCCCAACATGTGAAATTTGGTCCTGTAGAAGCCCTCTGAGTATTCTTTCCATGCCATAGCTTTGACCCAATTTTGACTCCTTAAGACAAAGTTATGCCCAATCTCTCACAATGACCTAATTATGGACTAGTTTACTATAACGAACATGTACAATGTGCCATGTGTCATTGTTTCCTCCTTCAGCTCTGCAATTGATACATAGAAAACTAAAGTTCGTGGAATATCCGCCAAGTTTTATAGAATTCCAATCTCTTCTTAGAGAGAGAGTTGTGACAATTTTCCCAAGGTCATTTTTTTGAGATGAAATTATACATACTACAAAAACCTTAACTTCCACAAATCATATCTCTGAAAATATAGTGAACCAAGATTGGAAATTCAATCACCATGTTCATCAGGATTGCAAATCAAATGGGTTTTAATTGCAGAATCTAAGACTTCACAAAAATGAAGTTATAGTGAAAATGACACAATCACTACATTTGGAGGGAATATGAGATTTCTTTTTATAGGGTTGAGAGGGAATTTTATAGAGAATGTTGGAGGGATTTTAGGAGCTTAAAAAAATTAATTAATGACTATTCAATAACCAAAACCAATTATGAGTTCCATGCCACATCCCCATAGGGTTTTAGCCCACTAACTAGGGTTACTAACTTCAAACATGAATATATATCAAACCATGAAGAATTACTTGGTGTGCCATATATCAACGAAAACATATCGACGAGTAGAATCTATATGGAAGATCCTTGACTAAAAATAGAGTAATTTGTCAAGTAAAAATTCCCTTGAAAGATTAGGGTAGCCCCTGGTGCTACTTGGGTTAACATCAATGACAACCTCAGATCATCTTTTCATCAATAATCTCCCCCTTTGACATTGATGGCAACACAAGTACTCCCCATGCGATTAGGGCACCTCTTCCTACTACCTTGTCTCCCCCTTCCACATCAATGGTCAAGGGTAACTACCCTTGACACACAACCATCCTATGGACCTGTACACATTTCCTCCCCCTTTATTTTCTGAATAAGGAAAATCTAATGAGTACCTAGGAGAATCCCAAGCTTTTGGCAAAGATATTCAAATGCTTCACGAGGTAAAGGTGTTGCACTAAAAATTGTCACCTTGACATTCTGCAATCTGTGTCAGTCCATTACCACTCATACTTTCCTCCTTTGCAAGTCTTAAATCTTAGTTCCTCATATCAAGCCTTGAAAATAAGAGAAAGCCATCAAAAGTATCTAAAACTCTAGTTCTGCACTTTCTCTTTGCATTACCCACGGTCTCGCACCTAATGGTCATGTCTCCTATGCACCTGACCGCTCTGTCTCTGTGTTATGGGTGCAGACCCCTGTAAAAGTTAAAAAGGCACGAGTACATTCTAAAAACTCACTTTCAGTCATTTCTAGAATCTTTTGGAAGGAATATTGAGGTGGCAAGTTCGCTCTCTTAAGGTTCACGCATTCCATACCTTAAGGAGCTAACCCCTTGATGTGAGGAGCTTATCCCTTTGAAGGAGGATTATATCCCTTCATAGGTGGACCTGTAACCTCCTTCCCTACACTATAAAAAGAAGAATTGGGCTAGTTACTGGGGAGGTTAGAAGCTAAATATTTTTGAGGTGAAATGCTGTTGGAACTTAGTCTTCTTAGTTGAGTTTTTATGAGAGATTACATACCTCTATGATCTCATTTGGAAGAGTGCGAGGTTTTTCAAAGTAAAGGAAATTCTTGTTTTAGACCCCAGGAAGAGCTTGTTCAACATCAAGGCTGAAAAGGTTGTAAGGTTCTTCTACTTCAAAGTTAATACAAAGAAGTTTGTTTTTCTCAATAAGCTATTGGTTCATGGTTTCTTTTATGGATTCCTTGATCACCATAATAGACATGATTTATAATATTTACTATGCAAGTGCTATTTAATGTTTGCTTGTTTGTGATTGTAGGTCCTCAAAGGTAACTCTTTCGAATGATTGAAGGATGGCTACTACGAACAAGCATTGGATCTAAGGTAGGGTCTTAACACCTTTATAGTATTTATTTATAAATCATATATGTCTAAAGAAAGATAGATTTGTTTGTTTGTTTGTTGCTAGACTATCTTCTTATACTAGGGAGATCGGTCTTTTCCACAAGATAGATTTATCCAGCCAACAAATTGGCAACTCCGCTGGGGATGGTTTTTAATTTTTGGTTTTCCTTTGTTTTGACTTGAGAAAATTGTTTTCGTTTCTGGTTTTTGATTGATGTATTTTGTCTTGGGTAGTTTTTAGAATCAGGATTGTTTTTTTGTTTTTTTCAAAGTTTTCAGGGGACCACACTTTCTCTTTACAGACAGTGCGGGCATCTCCGCATTTTTCCTTTAGTAAATAGAGTGGGACCGCACCTATTTCTTTTGGAAGCCTGCGGACCCTGTAAATTTTTTTGAAGAACCTAAAATATTTTCTTCCAATTAAGTTTAGGTTTCATTTAATATTTAGTGGCTACCCAGATCTGTATTTTTCATGTCAAAAATCTCTTGTGAGTGAGTTCTGATGGTATTTTTGTTTTAGATGATTTTCTAGAAGTTTTGCATGCCTGGAGTGGTTTTTAGTTGGTCTCTGTAGTGACTCAAAGATTAGAAGCTTGAGAAACCTTAGATCACCCTAGTGTCCTTTTGTCTTCTTGATGAGTCTGACTTGGTTGTGAAATCTATCCTTTGTGAGAAATAGATTTAGTTTTCTCCTTGCAAATCTTTGAACAAGATTTGTTCTAAGTTTTGAATTTCATTTTTACAAAAGAAAACATATCTGGATGTTTTTGGTTGATCTGTTATTCTAAACAAATAAATCCTTAGTTTACTAAACAACTAAGTAAAATGTCCTAAAAAAGAATTGAAGCTTTTTATTCAATTTAGGTTTATAAAAGTTTTTAGATCTCAAAATTAATTTTTGTAGTTTTGAGTGTTTTTCTAGAACTTGTAGATCTCTTTTGAAGCAAATTTTTTTTGTAGTTTTGAGTTTTTAAAAGAGAAAGGGATTTATTGTGAGTATTAATTAGTAGCCTCATTTTGAGTTCTTATTGAAAAAGACAAAAATATTTTCTTTTCATTTCCATGTTGAAAGAAAGAATTGTTTCTTAAAGAATTGCATTCTCAAACTCTTTCTTTTAACTAGAATTTCATTGAAATAAAAACGAATTGCGTATCATTTTAGGTGCATATTTTTAGTGTTTTTGGATTTGAGTCTTCACACCATCAAAGTTTCATTTCCATACCTATTGACTTAAATAACAACACATAAAAGCAACGCTTAATTAAAATTGATCTAGTAATCTTTTCTATTTCTAGGGCTCTTACCACCAATATAGCTCAGGCTAGTATCTTGGAGTAGGGAGTAATTAACTCTCCAAGATAGTTAAAACAAACAAGTAGATACATATTGCAGTAGGAAATAAATCCAATTGTGATTGATACATTCTGGGAAGCTTCTCTTAAAGGAGTCAATCACGAGATAATGTCTGAACCTTTGAGACAATCAACTCTGTCTCATTGGGAAAGATAGAAGATTTGCGCGTATTATAAACGGTAAACCTAGGATTAACCATTTTCGAGGAGCTTGGGGTCACTTGTTGGTAAACCTCAGATTGACCATGTCAAGGAGCCTTCAAGGGGATTGAGCTTTGTTACTTTGCCCTTGTGTGTAGATCGGATCATAGACTGTTCCCCTAGTTGTATTTGTTGTTGTTGGTAACCTTAGTGTCCATAAACTTAAGATCATTTCCTAAGGTGACAGTGAAGGAAGGATCTCATTGTACCTGGAGCAGACATCGACTAGACTCACTTGGACTCTCTGGGGGGTTCTCTTCACTCGAGATGGTTTTGTGAAGAAACTTGTGCCAGTCTGTTTCATTAAGCAGGTTATCGGGGTAACTGTTCCAACCGCCCTTTCTGTTTTAAACTTCTACTACATTGGATTTTATCACCAACTAGTGTTTTTAGTATGTGAAGTTACTATTTGTGTGTGGTTTGAACTCTTAGTTTTTTAGGCATGTGATTCAAGTGTTTGTTTCTTTAGAGACTTTAGTTGGTTTTATTGAAATCTTCTTTGTTTGTGTATGATTAATTAATATTTAATCGTGGCTGAATTACCGAGATAATCTCATAGACTTCAGGGGAAACCTCTTGAGTATACACCAAGCCAGCTTGAAGGGCTACGGGCTCTTGTATCACCTAGTGATAGTAGAGTTGGATCACTAGAAGCCAGAGAGTCATCTTTAATTTTTCATCCTGATTATCAAATACAAACAACAGAGTATATTCAAGAGCCAATTTCATTTTCTGAAGTTACTGGTATTATTTCTCCTTCCAAAATTAGCTGAAGAACCTAAAATTTCTGAGCTTGACACTGAACCTGCTGCTACTCCAACGTCAGGATTTGATTCTCCAATTTCTAGTGGTCTTGGTTCACCTAGGGTAGGGAACATTATTACTCAAAATCTTCCTTCTGGCCTCATTTCTATTGAAGAACTTGTCAATCTAGACGAAGACGTAACTCTTCCCAAAAACCAACAGACTTTAAATCTTAGGGAGCGTGAATCAATATTCTACAATCCTTTTAGGAGTGACGCTTGGTATGTATCATTGAAATTTTTTTTAGAAAACTCGAGTCTTATTTTTTCACCACCTTGAATTCCTTTTCATCCTACACCAAGAGGTTATTATCCTTCATTGATCATGTCAAGACAGTCACCTATGTTTTCCCAATCACTAGAAACATTTTTATATGATAGTCCTTTTGTTCCTTCGGGGTACTAGTCACTCACTGGTACTTTTTCAAAGCATCTCCTCGACCAACTAAACATGAATTATCAACTGGTGGTAATGGAACTCAAGTGTTGAACACATGAGAAATCCTTATGATGTCTGGTAGTATTCCAAATCCTCAACCTCAAAGTAGTCAATTACCGCCTGGGGGGAAACCTCAAGGTAGTTAGTTACTGCCTGGGGGGAAACCTCAAGGACAGTACATACCTTCGGGACAGTACATACCTCAAGGTCAACCCCAGACTCAATACATACCTCAAGGTCAACCCCAGTCTCAGTACATACCTCAAGGTCAACCCCAGTTTCAGTACATACCTCAAGGTCAACCACAGTTTCAGTACGTGCCTCAGGGTTATCAACCTCAAGGTCAGTACCCAACTCAAGGTTTCCAACCACCTTCTAGGCAATCATTTTTACAAGGAGCTGGAAATGTACCTCTTAATTATCAACCCTACGTTCAACCAGGTTATGGTCCTCCATATGCTCAACCTTTTATGGGTCCTATTGACATTTCAATTAAGCCCGGAATTCTTGAAAACATTCATATAGGTGCTTCCTGTACGGACAATGAAATCCAAATTTATAAAGCCCTATTTCAAGAATTCTATGATGTGTTTGCCTGGTCATATGAAGAAATGCCAGGAATCGATCCATCAATTGTTGTCCATGAAATTAAAACATACCTAGATGTTAAACCTGTCCGGCAGTGTTTACGTCAAATACATCCAAGAAAAGTTGCTGCTATTAAAGCTAAAGTTGAGAAATTACTTCATGCAAGTTTCACTTATCCAATTCCTTTAACAGATTGGGTATCAAATATTGTTCCTATTAACAAAAATCAAGTAACGATAAGGATACGTATCGACTATAGGGATATTAATCGAGCTTGTCCTAAAGAAAATTATCCAACCCCCTATATTTATCAAATTATTGATGATTGTGCCGATAGTGAAATGGTCTCCTTTATGGATGGTTTTCTAGTTACAATCAAATCAACATACTCCCTGCTGAGCAACCTAAAATAGCTTTCATTTGTCCATGGGGGACATTTGCTTATTGCAAATTTCCTTTTGGATTGAAGAAAAGTGGAGCAAATTTTCAAAGGGCTATATCTTACGCATTTCATGACATCAAGCACATTGTGTAGCCTTATCTCGATGATTTACCTGCCCATTCATTACATAGAGCTGATCATCTCACTCATTTATGAGTTATCTTTATGAGATGTAGCCATTATCGAATTAGGCTGAATCCACACAAATGTGTATCTTGTGTAGAAACGAGTCGTTTACTGGGATTTGTTGTTTCAAAAGCTGGCATTTGTGTCGATCCCTCAAAGGTTGAAGCTTTCTTCAATACCTCCTCCTTCGACTCTTCGCCAACTCCAAAGTTTGCAAGGGAAAGCAAACTTTTTATGTCGTTTCATTCCTAACTACGCTGAGATAACGAAAGGTTTTACTAAGTTGTTGAAATAGAATACTCCATTCTTTTGGGATGAGATCGCTGATAAATCTTTTGATGCACTTAAACACGCATTAACCCATGCACCGTTACTGCATCCTCCCAATTACAACCAAGATTACTTTTTGTATGTCACCGCTTCTCATTCCACCATTGGAATGGTTTTAGTTTAGGAAGATGAATTCAACAATGAACATGTGACTTACTATCTTAGTCACACTCTACATATGACTGAGCTTAAATATTCACATGTGGAGAAATTGGCCTTGGCAGCTGTTCAAGTTGTCCAAAGATTTCGTCACTACATCTTATTACACAAAACCACGGTAATTTATGACTATAACCCTATAATGTATATCTTGACCAAATAATTGCTAGGGGGCAAGTATTCCAAATGGATAGTTATCCTATAGGAATTTGACTTGGAATTTGAAAAATCCAAGGCAAAGAAATCTTCTGTTTTTGCTAAACTGATGTGTGATTCCCCGCATACTGATACTGAAACTGTGGCAGAGCAACCCATTATGGATGAATCCCTGTTTCTTATTAGTACTCATGACCCTTGGTATGGAGATATTATTGTTTATCTCCAAACCCAATCTTTTCGGCCTGAAATCTCACGATCTCAGCAATGGAAAATACGTTTCCAATCCCAACAATACAATATTATTGGTGATACACTTTATCATCGAGGAGTGGATTCTGTTTTCTGACGTTGTCTAACTCATGAAGAAACTGAAAAGGTTCTGAATGACTATCACTCTGGAGCATGTGGTGGTCATATGTCTAGGTATGCCACAGCCCAAAAGATATTGCGCACTGGTTATTTGTGGCCATCCTTATTCAAAGATTATATCTATGCAGTTCGGAAATGCCACAATTGTCAAATTTTTTATCGTAATATGCGTGCTCCACCCACTCCTCTCCACCGTATAATTGTTGTCGATCCTTTTGCAAAGTGGGGTATTCACTTTATTACATGTAACCCTCACTCGGCCGGGGGGCATGCATATATTATCCTAGCGATAGATTATTTTACTAAGTGGGTTGAGGCGATGCCTACATTTTCGGCAGATGGAAAAACTGCTACAACTTTCATATTCTATCATATAATTGGTAGATTCGGTGTTCCTCAAGCTATTATTATTGATCATGGAAGTCACTTTCGAATATCATGATGACTGAATTGACAGATCAACTTAGCCTATGCCATGGTAGTTCTACTACATATTACCCATAGGCTAATTGTTTGGTTGAAGCTATCAATAAAGTTTTAGTCACTATGATCCAACGAATCATTGGTATTCATAAGTCGAATTGGCATATCATGCTATTTTCAGCACTTTGGGCATATCAAACCTCAGTAAAAACATCAATGAGTTTCACTCATTTTCAACTGGTCTACGGTTTGGAAGCAATGCTACCTATTGAATGCAAAATTTTGTCATTACAATTAGCCATGGAATTAATCCTAGCTACTTCTGAAGAGGAGAAACGTTTTTTGTACTTAGCTCAGCTAGATGAGAATCGATGCACTACTGTAATAGCAAACGAAACTCATGCAAAATGGGTGAAAGCTCAGTACGATAGAAATGTTACAACTCATAATTTTTCAGAAGGAGACCTAGTTTTACTATATGATCAAGTGAATGATAAGCTAGGGGCTGGAAAATTTGTACCTATGTGGCATGGTCTTTACATTGTTAAGCAAAAGCTGGCAAAAGGAGCTTATGAATTGATAGATTTTGATGGTGTCTCTTTGGGTAAACCCAGAAATGGATTTTATCTAAAAAGATATTATGCTTAAATTCTGGGTGGAGGTTTTTAGTTAGATTAGTTTCTTTATAGTTGGTGTTTTTTAGATTAAAAACGTGTGCCTAGTTTAGAGAGTGCTCTTATCATTATTCCTACTTATCTTGATTTTACTCTGATATTGCAGATGTCAACGTCTCTTCAAACATACATTGGTTTTGTTGATGGTGCTTTCCGTAATACACAGAACATTTCTTCCGCAGCTTGGGTTATCTATTCACCCTCTAATGAGTTAGTATATATGCATGGGGTAAGCCTTGATCAAACAACGAATAACATTGCAGAGTATAGTGCAATGATTGAGTTATTATCTGAATCCATCTCATTTGGGATTCAGAGTTTTATTGTTAGGTTGGATTCTGAACTCGTTGTATTATAGCTTAATAGGGTTTATGCCATTAGAAATCCTGTGTTATTAAGGTTATTTTTGAGAGTTCATCTCTTGGAATGTGAATTTGATTACATTGAATACCAACATATTCCAAGACAGTTAAATACATTAGCAAATGTAGTTGCTTCTTGTATGATAAATAGACATTTGCAATAATAAAACAATAAATTTAAGAACATTCAATAACATGTTACACAAGATAGTCGATAATAATGATATATCATAGCATAGAAGTAGTGTTTTAAAAAAAATACATCGTCTTCGATCATAGATTGAAAAACATCTTATGATCAGCAAACATGATAATACAAAAAAACAAAAGTGTTGTGTGAGTCTACAAAATCGATCATCCTATCCCTGGTGATGATCACGATAAGAAACCACTGCTTGAGCCACCCTACATAGGAACCTCCTAAAAGGTCATGGGACCCCAATCACATATCTTTGTAACCTAAGTGGAATATCATCTATGCCCATCTCTGGAATATCTACTATCAAGCACTCTAGATGATGCTCCAAGTCAGTTAGCATCTCTGCTGATTGGTCCTATGGGGCCGGCACTGCTGCAGCTGGGTGTCTCCTCTCATAAGGCTGGAGAGTAGCTGGTCATCGTGGCCCCACATCTGCATTTAAAACTTTTGATTGTCAGTTTTGGACAATTTAAAATAAAAAAAAATTAATTAAAGCTTAGAAAGTATTGAAAATGATTTTTGCCTTAATCATCCCATTGCTCTCCTAGTGGAAGAGTCATGTCTGGGTCACCGCGATAATCCATCCCAGCATATGAAAATTCCTGAATCACAGAAATTTGGTTGTTCAACCAACGAAAATACTCAGGCGGAAATCAAACAACCTCAGAACCCTCCTCAGGGTGACGGGCCATCAAAGCAATCCAACGAAGTATCCTAGGCTCTCGAGGAAGACTAGCATCAACAGGAATATGCTGCAGGGCTAACATGGGGATCCTCTCCAGAGCAAAGCTGACCACGATAAATTCATATCCAAAGTTTTTCAGCTATCCATTATTTACTTTGGCTAGTTGGCCTTTCACATTTGCCAACACAGCCTCGCACCAGTTGAATATGATGCCTTGAAAACAATCTACAACTATTTGCATCTGGGATTCAGTAGCCACATGCAATGCTACACTCCCGCATAGCCTGGTAATAGTGAATGAAATAACCTTAAGCTCAGGATGGTTGATATTTTTAATATTAATCTGTTTGTCCTTTGTTTGATCATTGCAAAACTCTAATTGGAGACTAGCGACAAACTAGCCACCTGGCCTAATCCCGAAAAGGGATAATTTTTTGCCCCTCTTGGACAAACCAGTCAAAAAATATATATCCTCCAGCTCGATTTCGAGCCGGTGGCCACCAATCACAAAGCACTGGTCCTGCGTGTTCCATCTGTCTGCCAGCTGTTGCAAGAGATCTACTTGGGCCCTCATGCTTGGTATGGCCCAGAACTTAAACAATCTACATGCTCTAAATGCCTGCAATGTGGGCATATGATTTATTGCAGCAAGATCTACATCCTAGTGCTCGTGTTCTCACCAAATAAGCATTTTGAGTGTCCTACAATGCAAAAAAGACGTATTAGAACAAGCTAGTTCGACAATTTTTTGGTGAAAATGGAGAAATTTGAATTTTTTAAATTTGATTGCGTGGGGTCCACACCCGCTACTTACACACAGTGCGTAGGTCCACACGGGTTGTAAGAAATAGGTGTGGACCAACTTTATAGATTAAAGTCGGGGTCTGCAGGGGCCGCATGTTGCACCTGCGGACCCCCGCGAATGACTTTCTAAACCTATTTTACCTTCAAAAACCAAATTTAAAGCCTAAAATCAAATTGTAAACAGATGAAATGCAAGTTAAAGAGGATTTGGATTACCTGGAGCTGACGGTTTTCAATTCCGACGGATGGAGTTTCTACAATCTTCACAGGAGCTGTCTTACCCAAAAGCTTTCACTTCTCACTCTGAACTCAAATGGTAAAAATGAAGTTAGAAAAGCCCTTTTTATAAGTTTTTTCGAATAAATGAATTTTTAATTTATTTATTTTTCACTTTAAAAAGGTAAATTTTTTAATACATTTTTATTTATCTTAAACAAGTATGAGTAATGTTTTGATTTTTTGTGCAGAATATTGGATTTTTCGGGAAAATTGATCATTTTTCAACAAAGAGCATACTTTTATCACTTTTTTAGACTCTTTCAAAATTTACAAAAAAGCAAAACACTGGAGTCCTCTTTAAGCTCTTTTTTGACTTGTAAAATATGAAAAGATTGCCAAGTTTTTTCCCTTTTTAACTCGTTAAATGGAATTAAAAGGGTGGTCCACTTACAGCTCTTTTCTGACCGTATAAACATGAAAAGGTCGCTGGACTTTTGTCATTTCAAGTTCGATACTGGTTATAAAACGATGTGTCTTCGATAACTTTTTTTAGTTTTTCGGATTGAAGCCACTAATTATGAAAAGTACTCCTTGATCGTAATGGTCAAGCAATTATCTCAAGTATTATTTTATACTTTTTCGGGCTCGAGGGGCAGAAATTTATGAAAAAGGACCTCCATGGAGTTTTCTTAAGTTTTTTTTCTGACTCCCTAAAATTGAAAAACACCGAGTTTTCCTATACTGGACTCGTTAAAATTTAATAGTAAAGAACTTGTTCAATTTTAAACAGGAACGAACCACTCCTTCTTAGGGTTCGAATTTTAAACTAAGTTGGACTCATCCGAAGAATGAACTTATAAACGAGCAAATGTTATCCTCCTCAAGCTTGTCAAAAATAAAGAGGTACTTGCTAGAAATGGTGGGGGAAAAGGGAGAAAAATGAACCTGTTTGTTACACTTTGTATTTTGGAAAAGCCGTTAACCACTCTTGAACATGACACTTTTCGTTCACCTGTGTTGGGAAATCCTTTGCCTAACAGTTAATCAAACCACACTGAAAGTATTCAGCCTGTTTTTGGGTATTAGCTTTGGGTCAATTGTCACCAAGCCATCTGCAATGTCGTTATGTGTTCAAGAGATCAGTTCAAACAAACCCTTCATCTACAAAATATCTGTCATCCATTTTGACCATCCCTGAGTCAGTCTTTGCCAATATATTTCTTCAAAACTTGATCTATGATTTCATGTTGTGGGCTTGCCTATGACATATCATTTTCTATCGACATTAGCTCATTATCTAGGAAGTTGATCTAGAAATCGTCAGTACCTTGAAATTTGCATGCCCTAATGGCAAATTTCTTACCTTTGATGATAGGTTGCATCATTGACCTTCGATCAAAGGATTCTATGACATGTTCAACTTCGGCTCATTTATTCACATTTCATGGATTGTACTGAGTACTTTGAGAGCCATTAACATTACTAGTGGTTTCTCTCACACTTGTTAACAGTTCGCATCATTGACTGGCAATCAAGTGGTTTCTACCATCCAGGCTACAAGGAATTTTGTTATTCATTATATAGTGGACTATTCATAAACAGATGGTTGTTCTCATTTATTCACATTTCATGGATTGTACTGAGTACTTTGAGAGCCATTGACATTACTGGAGGTTTCTCTCACACTTGTTAACACAGTTCACATCATTGACTGGTAATCAAGTGGTTTCTACCATCCAGGCTGCGAGGAATTTTGTTATTCATTATATAGTGGACTATTCATAAATAGATGGTTGTGCCCATACTATGTCTACACATGTCTATACTCTTGATGTATTATGAAATCATTCTTGTATTAGAACAGTTTAGTCAGTTTTGATCTGAGTATGGGAATGCCTACCTCAGCGATGATATGTCTACATATACATATTTTGCATTGAATGTTTTTACAGGTTCCGACTGGGTTGTCCACAAGATTATCCTTGAAATGATAAAGTACTTCACTCTTCATAAATGACGGACTCTATCTTCATTTATTATAGACTTTGCACTTTAGGGGGTAATCTGTTGCACTAAAAATTGTCACCTTGACATTCTGCAATCTGTGTCAGTCCATTACCACTCATACTTTCCTCCTTTTCAAGTCTTAAGCCTCAATTCCTCATATCAAGCCTTAAAAATTAGAG
The DNA here is from genome assembly GCA_000404065.3 of Pinus taeda. Lineage (NCBI taxonomy): Eukaryota > Viridiplantae > Streptophyta > Pinopsida > Pinales > Pinaceae > Pinus > Pinus taeda. The sequence continues at coordinate 41,554 of APFE030082728.1, read as the reverse complement.
AAATCCATCAATAGTCTCTAAAACTCTGGTTCTGCATTTTCTCTTTTCATTACTTGTGATCCCACACCTAATGGTCATGTCTCTAGCGCACCTGACCGCTCTGTCCCTGTGTTATGGGTGCGGACACCTGTAAAAGTTAAAAAGGCACGAGTACATTCTAAAAACTCACTTTCAGTCATTTCTGGAAGTTTCTGGAAGGAATCTTGAGGTGGCAAGTTCGCTCTCTTAAGGCTCATGCATCCCATACCTTAAAGAGCTAACCCCTTGATGTGAGGAGCTTATCCCTTGAAGAAGGATTCTATCCCTTCATAGGTGGACCTATAACTTCCTCCCCTGCACTATAAAAAGAAGCATTGGGCTAGTTATTGGGGAGGTTAGAAGCTAAATATTTTTGAGGTGAAATGTTGTTGGAACTTAGTCTTCTTAGTTGAGTTTTTATGAGGAGAGATTACATACCTCTATGATCTCATTTGGAAGAGTGCAAGGTTTGTCAAAGTAAAGGAAATTCCTGTTTCAGACCCCAGGAAGAGCTTGTTCAACATCAAGGTTGAAAAGGTTGTAAGGTTCTTCTACTTCAAAGTTAATACAATTAAGTTTTTTTTCTCAATAAGCTGTTGGTTCATGGTTTATTTTATGGATTCCTTGATCACCATAATAGACATGATTTATGATATTTGCTATGCAGGTTTTATTTAATGTTTGCTTGTTTGTGATTGCAAGTCCTCAAAGGTAACTCTTTCAAATGATTGAAGGATGGCTACTACGAACAAGCGTTGGATCTAAGGTAGGGTCTTAACACCTTTATAGTCATTTATTTATAAATCGTATATGTCTAGAGAAAGATATATTTGTTTGTTTGTTTGTTGCTAGACTATCTTCTAATACTAGGGAGATCGGTCTTGTCCGTAAGATTGATTTATCTGGCCAACAAAAGGTTTAGTGAAGATATCATCAATTTGTTCCTTTGTACCAACATATTCAAGTTTGATATTCTTTTCAGCAACTTGTTCTCTAACAAAATGATATTTTATCGAAATGTTTTTTGTTTTTGAATGCGTGACAGGATTCTTGGAGATGTTGATGGCACTGGTGTTATCACAGAAGATGGGAATAGCTTCAATGAATTGTCCTTGAACACCTTGTAAAGTTTGTTTCATCCAAAGGACCTGAGTACAACAAGTTGTCACTGCAATGTATTCTTCTTCCGCTGTAGATAATGATATTGAGGTTTGCTTTATGCTCAACCATGATACGAGACAACCACATAGATAGAATGATACTCCACTAGTACTCTTACGATCATCAATGCTTCCTACCTAATCTGCATCTGTAAAGGCTTGAATAATGATATTTTTGCCCTTGGAATACCACAAGCCATATTCTGTTGTCCCCTTTAGATATCGAAGAATTCTTTTGATGGCAATAATATGGGATTCTTTTGGTGCTGCTTGGAATCTTGCTACTTGTCCAACTACTTGCATAACATCTGGTCAGGAGGTTGTTACATATAGAAGACTACCAATCATAGATCTATACAACCTCTAATCCACATCCTTAGATGAGTTGTCTATGCTCAATTTGCAACCTGTTACCATCGGAGTAAGGACAGGTTTGCTATCTTCCATTTTGAATTTCTTGAGCATTTCCTTGATGTACTTGGCTTGACATATAAATATTCCTTTCTCTTGTTGAGATATTTGAAGCCCTAATAAGTATGTCAACTCACCAAGTAAAGACATCTCAAACTCACTTTGCATCTTTGTAGCAAAGTTCTTACTTAGTCTATCATCATTGCTACCAAAGATTATATCATCCACATATACGTCAATGATTGTTAAATTATTCTTATCTATTTGTACGTAAAGATTGCTATCAACAGTACCTTTCTTGAACCCTTGTTGACGTAAATATCAGTCAAGAGGAGCATACCATGCTCTGGGAGCCTGCTTGAGACCATACAGAGCCTTCTTTAACCTACAAACATAGAATTCTTTTTCTGATAGTAGAAAAACTTCATGTTTTTCGATGTAAACTTCTTCTTCTAATTCTCCATTCATAAATGCTAACTTAACATCCATTTGGTAAAATTTATTTTTTCTTGAACATGCGTAGGCGAGAAACATCCAGATGGCTTCCATTATGAAAATTGGTACAAACATTTTGTCGAAATAAATTCCTTTCACTTGTGCATATCCTTTGTAGAATAATCTTGTCTTGTTCATGGTAACTTGTAATCCTTCAACTGTTTTGCTCCTCCTAAACCTTTAATGAAACTACCATCTTGTTCAAACTACCTTCCTGTCAATCATAGACTTGTGCCATATACTGCTACATAGACTCCTCTTGTACAAACATTAAGGAGTCAACAAGCCAAATTTTTCAAAATAGTGAGTCACCTAACGGGTCATCTTGAATTGAGCCATTATCTGAAGCAACTGTTAATTCATCATGGCATTTTTCTTTTACAAATCCTGAAACCATAACTGTTGAAACCTTGTTATCTGCTTTGTCTTCCTATACCTGTTTCATTTTATAGACCTTCTTATTCCTGTAATCTCGAGCCATGTGCCCATAGTTATGACACTTGAAGCATTCAATGTTGTCTGTAGGCGATTCCATCTGATATTTGCAACTACAAGCGCTATGGACATAAGTATGGCATTTGAAACATTCAATATTTGGCCCATCTAGCACATATTCTCTTTTGACAAAATCATCATGGAACCTGTCTCATGATCCTACAAACTTGCTTCTAGGGTTTTTTAGATAATGATTTTACCTTTCAAAAACTTCACAATCCCTAGCCATATGTCCATAGTTAGCACATAAAAATAAATAACCATAAAATAAACGAACATACCTGGAAGATTTTCCATTCTTCTTTGGAGGCGGTGTTGTAGTTTCTTCTCGTCCTTGTTCTTGATTGCTTTGGTCTTATTCTTTGGAGTTGCAACATTCTTCTTTGGCTTTTCATTTTGATCAACTTCCTTCTTAGAATCATCCTGTGATGTTGTGGAGCTTGTACCTTCATCAACTGGGGCTTTACCATCTTTAATTGCCTTCATTTTAGCTTCTTCATTTGTCTTAACTTGTAAGTATTCTTTTTGTGATCCCTTGAGTTTGTTGATCTCATCATGAGTTGCATCAAGTTCTTCTTACTTTTGAGCAAGATCTTCTTGAAACCATATTTTCAAGATCTTCCTTCTTTTTTCTACCTCCTCAACCTGTAACTTGAGAAGAGTGGTCTTCTATACTTCTCTGTTGATAACCTGTATCTGTTCCTTCTACTTCTCGTTTTCAATCCTGAGCCTGCTTATTTATATTGAATATGTTTCTAATTCTTTTTTCTTTTGGTAAATGGCGGATTTGTATCTTTGATCAAATTCTCTCCTTCCAATTTCTACTTCCTGCATCTGTTGTGTGATGCTACTAATCTCTGCAAATTTTTTGTCGAGTTCTCATTGCTTCTATTGGGCTTCTCTCTTGAGGTCTCGTGTCATTGTATTATTGATTTCTTCCAACTTCTTTTGAAGTGACTCTTCAATACATTTGTGTTCTTCAACCTCAATTTTGAGACCTTGAACTTGTTCTTCAAGAGTATTGGAATGAATCTTCTCAGCCTTGAGCTCTTTTATAAGCTTGATTGCCTCCTTATAAAATTCTTCTATGGTCAACCCTTCTTCATCATACTTAGAAGGATCTGAGTTTTCAATAACATCTTGACCTGATTTCTTTGTTGAATAGAGATTATGAAGCTTTTCCCAAAGAGGTTTAGTTGTTGAACATTGACCAACTTTTGTTTTCATAGAATTTGGAAAAACATTCAAAATTACATTCATGGCCTTTGAATTGTACCTTTTAGCTTCTTTGGTAGATGTGTCTCCAGAAACAATTGATTCCCATACTCCATGTGCCTGCAAAGATATTTCCATCATGGATCCCATATGCAGTAATTATCTGCATCAAAATTAGGGGTTGGTACAAAATACTCACTTTCTTGAGATTTTGTTGTACCTGTACCTTCCTTTGAAATCCTTGTAGCCCACTTCTTTGACTTTCCCATCTCTATGCACTAAAAACTGACTTCCAGTGGTTAAGCTATTATTGAAGGAACCAAGATCTGATTCTAATTGTTGGAAAATACTTAGAGGGGGATTGGGATGAATTAGTATTCCTTAGAAATTAGCACTTTTAAGTATTTTTAGAGAATTATTTGATTTACAATTATTATTAACATTTATGCAGTAATAACAGTAAATAAAAGAACCCAAGAGGCACAAATATTTTAGGTGGAAAACCCCCTCTGGGTCAAAAACCACCGAACGCTTTCTAATAAATTCTTTAATCTTCAGCCCCAACTGAAATGAAAGCAACAACTTCCTAGAATTCTAGAAAAGCATTCTTCTCCATATCCCATTGGATGGACGCTCTAATGCCTGAGATTCTTCAGTAGTCAACTGAACGGATGCCCCAACACCTAATGAGCTACAAATCACCCTAGCACCACCCCACCACCCTGAAGTTTTTAGAGGCTTGAACCTTTCGGTGACTTCAAGCACCAGCCTAGCACCACCCTACTACCCTATAGAAGAATAAAAGAAGAATGGACTCTCGTACTAGGGAAAATGGTCCCATTTATAATGATATAGAATGATGTAGAAGAAGACAACATACTAGACCATAACCCCAACTATGACACAACCACCTAATGATGATCATAGACCTCGCGACACTTCCTCTTCAACTCTTGGCAGATAGACACTTGTACAAATTTTACAAAGATGCTTTTACAATGACTTTGTACAATGATACTTTTACAATGTCTGTATGCAGTGCTACCCACTTGAAGACTTCATGTGGTGAACTTCTTGTTGTTGTTCTACACCTTGATTGCTGCTCTTGTCATGGTACCCTTTCTCATTCTTCAGAACATTAGATTATGCATTGAGTCTTTTCTTGATGAATATATAATACCTGCAAAAAGTCTTCAAGGAAATACCCATGACATAATAATAGCAAAACTTACCTCATCCTACAGAGCATATGTCAGTGCTAAACATAAACTACAAATTAGAATACAAAGAAGCTAATGCAATTAAGAGATGAACATTCATATATAGAATATACTTACCTATATCTTACCTCTGTTGCATCATTTCGCTGCATCTTGCTCTTTTCTTTCCTAGAAAGTTTGGTCCTTTGCACATCTTGACAACACTTGATCTAGTTTTTCTTGCCTTCTACAAGCATGATATTTAATCTGATGTATATTTGCTATTTCGTATCCCCAACATGTGATCTTTGGTACAATAGAAGCCCTCTGAGTATTCTTTCCAATGCCATAGGTATGACCCGATTTGGACTCTTCAAGGCAAAGTTATGCCCAATCTCTCACAATGACCTAATTATGGACTAGTTTAGTAGCACGAACTTGTACAACGTTCCATGTGTCACTGTTTCCTCCTTCAACTGTGAAATTGATATACAGAAAACTATAGTCCATGCACTATCCACCACTTTTTACAGAATTCCAATCCTCTTCTCAGAGAGAGAGGTATGACAATTTTCCCAAGGTCACTTCTTTGAGATGAAATTCGGAAGCTTGCAAAAACCCTAACTTCCACAGATCATATCTTCGACAATATAGTGAACCAAGATCTGAAATTAGGTTATGACGTTCGTAAGGATTTCAAATCAAATGGGTTTTAGTTTCAGAATATAAGACTTCACAAAAGTGAAGTTATAGCGAAAATTCCACAATCACTACATTTGGAGGATATATGAGATTTCTTTTTATAGAGTTCAGAGGGGCTTCTATAGAGAATGTTGGAGAGATTTTAGGAGCTTAAAAAATTATTAATTAATGACTATTCAATTACCAAAACCAATTATGAGTGCCATGCCACAACCCCATAGGGTTTTAGCCCACTAACTGGGGTTACTAACTTCAAACATGAATATCTCTCAAACCATGAAGAATTACTTGGCGTGCCATATATCAATGGAAACATCTCAAAGAGTAGAATCTATCTAAAATATCCTTGACTCAAAATAGAGTAAGCTGTCAAGTAAAAATTCCCTTGCACGATCAGGGTAGCCCCTGGTATTGCTTGGGTTGACAACAATGACAACCTCAGATCATCTTTAGATCAACAGAAAGCTTGTACTTGGAGTTGCATAGCTTGAAGACAGGAAGGGAAGCACAGTCGGAGGTGTGCACTAAGATTTGGTGTCTAAAATGTAAGAGCCATGGAAATGATAAGGACCATTGTCATGTCTTTAAGAATTATATTAGAGGCGAGGGCATATACCACTGAAGCCTGATAATAATGTTGGGATGAGCACGAGAGATATGTTGTGGTGTGTTATTTGTTAGCTCACAGGACATCATGCTATTGATAACTGCCATCTATTGCAAAAGTTTGTGCAGACCCTCAAAAATTATTTTTCAATTTCTATAAGTCTGTAGGACATGATGAACGCCATTGTAGGAGTTATGAGCTAATGATGGATAGAACCCCTACCTATAGAATACAGGTAGAAAATCGGCCTCAGGATCAAGGGATAGGAGTAGCATGCGGAGGATTCCACGGCCGAGGATGAGGAAGAGGTGTTGGACTAGGTTGAGGACGTGGGCAGGTAATCTACTATAATTGTGGTGAAGTAGGGCACTTCACATGAGATTTTACAAATCCCACGCATCCCTCATGTCAATATTGTCGACACTTTGACCATGTCATAGAGGATTGTCCTATTCTTATAGCAAAGATGCAAGAGAAGAAGGTGCAATCCCAGCAGCCTGCATAGAACATTCAGATGATGAGATTTGAGCCCCTCGAAGAGGATCAAAGCATCAATATTGTGTTGAGAAGTGGTATGACGACTGGTGTAGATAAAGGTAAGCAGCCCGAGGAAGATGGATGGGTACGTAAGGCTATTGAGAGGGAAGTTGACTTTGATTTGAATCGCGCTAAAGAAAATTTCTTGGAAGAAAAGAAGAACTTCAATGAGGCCTCCACCTCAGGAAGTCAGGAAAAAATGTTGGAGACTAATTGATCCAGGAGGATTTCGTCAGATCAATTACACGAGTTCAGTGTCATTGTCAGCAATTCAGTCTGGTGTCGTTTAGTTTCGATAGTGTTGTTTATGGTTCAGGTTGTTTAGGTGATGTCTATGGTTTTTCATGGTGTTCAGTTGATGTGGTTTTGCACCTGGTTGTCGACATGTGGTTGTTGCCAGTTCTTCCAGGATGTGGTCGTTGACATGTGATTGTTGTCCTCCTTGCAGGATTTCATTTTCGACATGTTGGTTGTCGAATTGAGGCTTCTGTGATCCATATTAAGTTTAAGAGAAATTCTTTGGCGTAAATCACAAGATAAATCATTTGTCGACGCGTTTCGAACCAACTAGTGTGGTTCATCATTAGGACAAGTTGAAGAAATAGATCTAGCTTAGCATGTTAAATAGTCTAAGTAGAACCTCCAACGACTATCTTGACCAATGGCTAATTTTGACATAAGGACCTCATAACAATTATTATAATTTAATGGAAATAAGTTATAATAGGAGACCAATAAAAAATATATAAATCTATAAAATAATTTAATGGTGTTAAACGGTTAGTTAAGGTTTGTTTGATAATTAAAAATTGTAAAGCTATTTAGTATTTAAATGGGAATTAGTTATATTAAAGGACCTTTTAATTATAATATGTTTTTATATATATATTATATAATAAATCTAAGTTAGTTAGAATTAATAAAATTTTGGGACGGAAGCAACAAAAAAATAAATCAAATAAATAAAAATAAATAAATAACAAAATATAGATAAAAATAAAAGTAATTTAAAATGAATACATAAATAAATAATTTTTTAATATGTATATGTATAGATATAATATTTAATAACGAGGAAATACTAAAAAAAAAACTGAAATACAAAATAATAAAAATAAAAAATAAATAAATCAAGTGAGCGACACAATCTAAAAAGAGGAAGGATAAGAACAGGATCAAAAGAAAACTACTGAGTCAAAAGGAGAAATCCTAGGAGGAAGGAAAAGACAAGACTCCAAGGAAAAAGATCCGTGAAACTAAGGGAAACAACGAAAGCTAGAAAAAACAAGACTAAGAAGAAAGGGTTGGGATCTAGCAGCTACTGATCTTCTAGCCATCATCTATATTGAGATTGCTTGGCCTTCTTTCAATTTCAATAGCTTCCCTGAATTTACGGCGATGGAACTATGCAACCTTGGAAATAACCTTGGCCTCCTCAATACACACTTGATGCTTGGTATTTTCCGTATGCTCTGCTAACGTTGAAGACTTCGTTCTCCCATGTCTTAGGTTAGCTGCATGTTCACTCATCCTTTGATGGATGGAGCGCCCTGTTTCCCCAATATAGGGGGTCCCACAAGAACAAGGGATCAAGTAGACACCCTTCATAACTTTAGGGTCAATGGGATCTTTCACCGATCGGAGGGATTTGTGAATAGTGCTAAGGGGCCTGAAGTTTGAGGGAATATCATACTTCTTAAGAATCCGAGCAATCTTATCCATGGTTCCCTAGATATAGGGAAGATGGACACCTAGCCGGCGCTCTTTAGGTTCTTTTCTGATTAACGAGTTTTTAGAGGCTTTAAGGAAAGCCTTCTTACCTAGGCACCTACTATAGCCATTCTCCATAAAGACATTAAGGAGATGGGATTTCTCCTTATCGGAGCTCTCCCTATCAGAAATCCTCAGGCCACGAGTAGCGAAGGTGTTAAGAACACCCAAATTTTGAGCAAGGAAATGATGGGAATCGGCATGAAGATACTACTCAGTATGTGTTTTTTTCCAGAATACTGAGTGGGAGAGAGAACCATCCTTATTCTTCGATTTAAGAATATCCAAGAAAGGGAGGCAACCATTGACCTATTTTTCCATAGTGAACTTAATGGCAGAGGACTAACAGTTGAGGTGGTTGAAGAAGAGATCCAACTCCTCTTAGCCATGGGACCATATGACATTAGTGTCATCTACATGTTGGTTGTCGTCAGTCGCCAGGATATGGTTTATCTTCCATGTTGCCAGGTTTGGTTGTCATCTTCAAGTTACAATTGTCGCAAATGTCACTTTGTGACAATTTGATGTAAAAGGTTGTTTTTAAAAATTAACCTAATCCAAAACTAAACCCTATCCCTAAAATCTATGGAGGAAAACATCAAAAACCTAAAGACTTAAAACCCTAATACATTACCTCTATGCATTAAAACATGTATTAAACATACATTAAAATGCATTAACAAACATAAAACCTAAGTCCTAAACCTTTTATCCTAAGTTCTAAACCTATCAAAACATATTACAATGCAAACTATGACATAAAACCTATGTATTAACTCTTAGCCTTTGTAAACAATGCAAAAGCATTGTAACTAAACTATCACAATCCCTTGACTGTTGGCCTAAACCACATGGGGTTAATTGTCATGTGAGTAGATAGATGTTAATCCGATGGGGTTTCAAACAATAGTCTTAACCGCAGTGGGAGAAGACCGCGCAAGTTGTAACATTTGAACAGAGTCTAAACCATCGGGAACAACCACCGACTTGGAAACCGCAGTAGTGTAGACTGCCAGTCGAAACTGCCGACATGTGAATGGGCTAGAGTTTCCATCAATGGTTAACAATTACGGATAGCATGAAGCAGAACCACCAGGTTGTAACCACGGGTGATTAGTAGCGTTCACATGTGTTGTCTCCCCTCCGCTCAATCTGCGAAACTACCAACGGTTTCTGTTTTAATATATGGTTATATTTGGGATTTTTGTTAAGTTTGGTATTAAAACTAATAACAATACCATGTAACCTTATTCCTAAGGTGGAAGAACATGGATAAACCGAGAACTAAGAACCCAAATTAGATCAAATGCATTCCTAAACTCAGTGGAGGGAGTTTGAATGCACTTAGTGGGTTTTAAAAGGCGGTTTTCTATGAAGTGTGGGGATGAGTGGTTTTGGATTTTGTATGCAGGTTTTGGAGGTTATAGTCAATTTTGTTTTCAGTGTAATAGGAGCATCCGAAGTCGGAATTGGGAACCGTGATAGATGTTGGAAAGCTGGTTCAAAGAGCTATCCTTTGACAATGACCAGAAGTGCCTATGTGCACATTCAGGTGAATATGAAATGGACTAGGTAATCTTGGATTTTGGGTCTGATGCGAATGTCTTGCCTAAGAAGACATGGGAAAGAATGGGGAGACTTGGACTACAGTGGTCTCCTATTCAATTGCACATGGAAAATCAACAGAAGGTTATTCCAATGGGGCACTTATATGGTGTAATAGTGGACATTGAGGGTACAAGTGCACTGGCTAAATTTTAGGTAATTGAGATAGTGGATGATAGTAACCCATACCTCGCATTGTTAGGAATTGATTGGCTATTGATATGAACAGGGTAATCAATTTGAAGAAGCAGAAGATGTCATTTGAGAAGAAGTTGCTCAAGGTTGTAGTGCCACTAGACCCTGTAGAAGGAGCACGTTATACTAAACCTGTGCGCAACTATGTAGAAAGCGATGATGATCTAGATCATATATACAAGATAAAAACATGAGATGAGGATTTGATCAATCCTACATCCGATGGAAAAATTGCATCGGAAATGGATAGCTCCTGTGCCTCAGATTGAGATGAAGAGCTTGAACATTGGAAGAACAGGCTGCATGAAGTATCTACACTCCACTATAATATGATGACCAAGTCATTGAGGTGTGTCTCGACTGAGGTAAGGAATCTTTTGCATTATGATGGTTTGATTGATGTGGTACTTTTTCTAGATGAATTTGAAAGGGAACTATCAAAAGAACATTGATTCTAGGAGCTGGAATTGGTGCTACACGCTACGCCTGCCCGTTGGTGGGGTATGCATGAGGAGAGCTTTGTTGGATGGACACAATATAGAATAATGATGAAGTTAAGTTTTGACTATACTAATACTAGAATCACAGAAAAGTACAGTGGGAAGGATGATCCACGTGATCATTTAGCACGATGGAATAAGGCCTGGGGGAAAGAACCACAATTAGAATGGGTGCATATCTTTTGTCAGACATTAGATACGATCTCAATGAACTAGTACCTAGAAATAGAGCTTCACCATGGAATGGTTGAATGGGATGTTTTAAGGTAGAGTTTTCTATTAACCTTCAACTTTGAGGATGAGTTTGAGAGCATTGATGAGGTACTACAAGAACTTAAAGAAACTATATTTAGAACACCGAAGGAGCTGATAGAATGGACTAAGCCAGATTGGATTACACACCTGCACCATGCACTAGAATGCTATAATGTGACTGCTGAAGAAGATGATGATTCATGGAATATTACCATTCTTGAAACTAAAGGACAATGCAAATTCAAAGGACCAAAGGTGGTGAACCTGGATATACAAAAGCCTTTCAAAACTCAATAGGTAAGCATTGGATCTGAAGAAGAACCTAAGTTCACAAAGATAGGAAAACTATTGGGACGAGGATATTGTTGATAAGACAACTGACCTACTACATGAGTACCAAGACTTATTCCCAACAAATTTTTCCAATTTCAAAGGGATTGTTGATGATTAAGGTGTTATGAAGATCACATTGAAATTGGATGCAAAGCCTATAAAGAAGTGGCCTTGTCAACTGAATCCAAAGTATAAGGAGAAGGTGTGCTTAGAACTAGATAAAATGTTGGGAGCTGGTATCATTGATCCTATAGAAGAATGTGATTGGGTAAGCCCAATGGTGGTCTAAGAAAAGAAACAGAAGTGTGAGACCCGCATACGCATAGATCTACAGAAGATAAATGATGCTTGTGTGCATGATCCGTTTCCAACACTATTTACTGACGAAGTATTAGAGAATCTTAGTAGATAGGAGCCGTACTCATTTACTGATGGTTTTTCGGGATATCATCAAATAAAGATCACGCCAGAAGATCAAAGAAAAACAACCTTTGCGACTAAGTGGGGTTGCTTTCAATATAAAATGCCATTTAGATCGAAGAATGTGTTATCACTTAGAACTAAAAAGGCCTGATATATGTAACTTTTCATCCTAGCCTGATGACAAAGGTCAGTGTTAGTCTATTCTTGTTTTAATTTTTCTTCCCTTAGAGTCTGAAGTTTTAAAGAGGTCATGAGTCAAGTTTATTTTCAGTCCCCATTGGTTCTCCTCCTCCCACCACTGTTTCATAGCCACGTGTCATCTTATGTTAGTCACCAAGTCTTTTAGTAATTTCGCAGCGCATGCATACTATTAAAGTGTTTTCGCAGCGCTTTTATAGTTTGACAGTTTCGCAGCACAAACTCTATTAGGCAATTTCGTAGCGCTTTTATAGTTTGACAGTTTCGCAGCGCAAACTCAATTAGGAAATTTCGCAGCGCATCATTCAAATTTAAAACTAACCGCGCTACGAAATCATGGATTCGTACATTTCGTAGCGAATCTTTCCCGAAATGTCAAGTCTGTTAGGTGAGTCACAGGCCGTGTCTTCTCATGTCAGTTCATGTACCCCTCTTATCACATTCCACCATTCATTGCCATTATCACCCCCACTAGATCTGTTGATACGCACGAATCATCATTTCCAAGAAAGACCACCATGCATAAATCTTAATGATGGTTGTAAATCTTGCATGAATAACAAATCTGCAAGATTGCAACTTGAGAGATTTAAACGACAAAATTTCAAACTCAAATACAATGATAATCAAGAGAGGCTAAATCACAATCCAAACTAGGGCTGATAGTCATTGTTTGTGAATATTTGAAAAAATCAATGGAGAATAAGGAGCACAGATCCGGAAAATGTCTAAGGACTGAACCTGAAGGCCTAGATATAACACTAAGGAATAAAGAGGTGGAGAAAGCATTCAAAAAGGCCGGGTGCTAGAAATTTTGCAAAAAATTACAAGGAGGACACGCACAGGTAACCAAAGAATTCGCGCTTAACTTCACAGGCTTGAATTCAAAGGTAGCTATGATAGAATTGCAGGTTTCGCCAGAGGTGATATCTGCTGTGACAGAGATCCCATGAGGACAAGAGCAATGGTTTAAAAATTTCAAATTTGACATGAATCCTTGCAAGGAGTTCTTAAAGAATGAATTTGTAGATGCAGATTTAAGTAAGGCAGTGCCCAGGAGTTATGTCAAAGAATATTATTCTCATTTACTCACCTGCATACAAAAATATCTGACTTGCGAAGGAAGGTATAACAAGGTTTACTCATACCATTTTAAGCTCCTTTTACATTTCACAGGGAAGGTCTCCATAGACTTACCTTTTTATCTTTTCCATAGTTTGAGTAAGATGTGTGATAAGGTATAGCTAAGGAAGGAGGATTGTGAAACCTCTTTGTTTCATCATGGTTTGATTAAACTACTGGTTTTAGATGAGCTCCAAAAGGTAGACAAAGATTGGAATTCATTCATTTTTATGGTTGGATTCAAAATCCAGACTGGCCTCAGTCCTCTGCCTGCAAGAGATTTTACAATAGCAAAGCTCCAAACAGAAGCAAGAGCTAAGAGGATTCCAAATTCACAAGCAAGAAAACAAGTGAAGCCACTCATCATTCAAGATCCACCTCAGCAATCAACTAAGGAAAAAGATCACGGTAAAAAGATTGTACCTGAAACAAGCACATCTGAAGTAGCCTCAAGAAGAAGAACAAGAAGCCAGATGACTAAGGAAAAAGGTAAAGCTGTAGCAGTTGAAGAAAGTCCAGTTTCCAATGGAAGCCTAAATGATTTATTACAGGCTATTGAATTTGAACAGTCTCTACCAGTGCAAGTTGAATTGATACAGTCAGAACAGGAGAGTACCAAGAAATCCAAAGCCTCAAAAAGGCTTAAATTTGATGAGCCAGTTGAAGAATTTGTTTTTAAACCTAGAAGACCTATGACAAGGAGATTCCAGCAAGTATAGGAAGCACTACCAAGAACAGAGGAAACAGGGGAAGGGACACAACGCCAGCAAAGGAAGAACACAGGAAAAACAATCATTACATCCAAAGAAGACCATATAGCAGACCTGAAGAGAAAATTGGAATCAGCTAAGCATGAGATTGCCAAATTGAAGAAAGCTGCTAGAAGACATTCAGTCATACAAGCAAACTATTATAGAATTAAAACTCTATGGGAAGAGAATGCAGCTGTAGAAGTGGTTGATTGTAATACACAATTTCACACCTGGATAGTGCCGGCAATCAAAGAAGCCAAGTACATTAGGATGATTAATATGCAACTGAGAGCTGGGAATAAGGTTATGAAGAAACAAATAGAAGATCTGAAGGCACAGCTAAGCCAGCTCAAAGGACCCGCTAAATGAGTTTACATTTCAAGTAAGATTTTGTTTCAAAATTTTGATAAGTTTGCTTGATCTTAGCTTTCTGAAGAAACCTAAATCCCTATTCAGCTTTTGGAAAGTCTAAAAGAAGTTTTGGCAACCAAGTACTCCATTAATAAAGGTATCGGGTTAAAAACAAGGTTTTTTAAACAACTCAGCAGTTTCGTAGCGCGCTACGAAACTGGTGAAGGTGATGATTTCAACATAACTCAAGCAGTTTTGAAGTTGAAGCGGAAAAATTTTGAAGGACAGATGTATACAACGAGAACACCTGAAGTTACAACACCCAATCAGACTAGCACAAGTGGAAATAAATGGTTTGGATCACAAATTTGCATTTTGTCATATCATAAGAAAATTAAAGCATGAATAAGACAACTTGAATGCGTTTTCCTTTTTGTTTTCAAAACAGTGGATGACACACCATCAAATCATGTTTCATAACAGTGGACAGCACATCAAAACGTGGCCACCATCATATTTTGAGGGACAACAATAAAAAACCGACTTATGAAGAATTGAAAACCATAAAGCCGAGAAGCAAGGATAGTCTCCTAATTTTTCTGAACAGTGAAGAAGATACAGCATTTAAGAGCAACGTGGAGCATTGAACACCCATCTCAGCTAAACTGAAAGAGAACCAGATGTCAAAGAAAGGGATTGTCTTAATCAAAGCCATTATGCATGTAATATGGAGTTAGAGTCATATTTGATTTAGATCTCTAAAAAACTCCAGTCAACACTTTGTTATATTTATTAAGTAGTTAGAGTTTAAGAGTTGTCAGTAATAGAAGTAGTTTTTGAATTCCCCTCATGCTTGAGGAGAAATCTTAATCAATTAGAATAAGAGCTCTATATATAGCTGAAACAACAATGTAATCAGGGTTGGAAATCTTATAAGAGACTGGTATTTGGCTTATGTAAAACTCTATTTCAGTAATACAAGTTTGGCTTTACTTCTCAGGATTCATGAGGGATCTTTATGTTCAGAATATGTGATGTTGTCCCTTAATTATTGTAGTGGTATGGATTTATAATCACTCAGAATTCATTGAATGTGCTCTGACTTCCTGTATACATTTATAAACTGTGTGGTCCTATATGAGTTTATGTTCTGAATGTTTAAATGCTGAATGCCCTGACTTCTATGTAAGGTTGAGTTTATTGTGGTATTGCGATGTTGTTGACTCCATAAGCCCAATGGATAGTAGTTAATGTGTTTCCACCATTCATATTTTTCATAGTTATTCTACAAGAGTTAGCCATCTTATCTATAATCAAAATCCTTAATCCATTCAGAGAGAGCCCTCTCAGGTTGAGGAGGCTAAGCCTCAGCCTAAAGTAGGTTTGAAATAGTTTCTTAGAGTCAACCTGACCAACAGCCTATCAAGATTTGATTTTGAGATAACAGAATGCACATGCAATCTTTTACTGCATAGTGATCGCGGCATTCAAAGATTTATTTCTAAATTTCTCAAAGTGTATTTTGATGGTTGGATTTTGTTTGGGTTGGTAAAGTGACATGTTGTGAATTTGCATCTAATGCTGGATACATGTCAAAGATATCAGATTGTGTTAAACTTAAAGAAATGTATATTTTGTATGCCTTTTGGAATTTTGTTAAGCCATGTTTTCTGTAAGCAGGGATTGATGGTGGACCCTACGAAGATCATTGTAATTGTGAATTTGGAAGCCCCTAGGAATGTGAAATAGTTGAACCCAACATTGGAACACACTGGGTACTACAAAATGTTTATCAAGGCGTATGCTCAGATAACCATGCCGATGGAGAAATTGTTAAAGAAGGATGCTATGTTTTGTTGGGACGAAGACTATCAATGCATATTGGATGTCTTGAAGGAGAAAATGGTGACAGCACCTACTTTGGTGTTTTCGGGCTGGAAAAAGGAGTTTCATGTGCATGTTGATGCTTGTTATATTGTGCTAGGAGAAATATTAACATAGGTAGGTGAGGGAGAGATCGATCATCTAATAGATTTCGCAAGTAGAAAGTTATCCAAAGCTGATAAGAATTACTCCACCACAGAGTGCGAAGGGTTGGTGATGGTCTACACACTCCAAAATTTTAGACATTACTTGTTAGGTGGACACTTTAAAATGTATACAAATCACTCTGCGCTGAAATACGTAGTCAATAAGCCTGTGTTGGAGGGGAAGATATGTTGATGGTTACTATTGTTCCAGGTGTTAAAAAATGTGCAACAAGAAATGCTAAATTTAGAATGTGTTAAAAATAGCATGTCTAAAATGGCACTTCTAAAAATAGTAGTTTTCCTAATGAGCATTTTGGCCACCTTGGGTGAGAGGTGAAATTGCTAAAAATAGAAAGTTCTAAAAATAGCATTTCTGGGTCCCTTCCTATTTATAGCAGTCCCTAGTCTATCTATAGGAAGTAAAATTAATTTTGGTCTTAACAACAATTTAAAATATTAATTAATTAATATCCATGAGTTAATTAATTATGAAAAATTAAACTTGAAGTCTTTGTGAGATCATGCAATTATTTTCTCTTTATGAGATCAAGCAATTATTTTCTCGCTTGATTTAGGAATTTATCCCTTGATTAAAGGAGATAAGGTTCAGTTCTATAATGAGAGAATTAGTTGACTTAGTTCTAACTAGTCAAGTCTAGTTAGATTATTTTAACAAGTTGTTAAAATAATAAAATATAGTGTGTTAATGCTTGCATGCATGTGACAACTATTATTTTAGATAATTGAGGATTCACTCATGGACAATTGTTGCAAGTCAGTTCTATCAGAGACCCAATTGAGATCAGATGTGGGACAGTGTACTATCAGATGCTTAACTATTTCTAGTAAGTAGATTTTGCATGGTTGAGGAACTAGTGTTCTCAAGGAATACGTAGTTGGACCATTGGTTGTTTTTGTATGTTGGAATTAATAGCATATGCTTTTGCTATTATTTCCTAAGAAAACTACGTAAGGACCATATGGAAAGCATATATAAATAGGGCTTGGGTGGTTCATGAGATATGTCTTCATATCTTCATAGTTCATTGAGAACTAAATAGCTTGAGAGCTAATTCTTCTTGTATTGTGAAGAGGATTTTCACTTGATTGATAATACATGGTTGGGGTTTTATGCTGGTGCTTTCCCCTGGATATATCTTGTGTTATGTGTGATTAATTCTCTTGATCAGTTATGCATGTTTCTACTTGATGTTTCTCATGATTTCGATTAAGCTTCCGCTAAATTGTTTTTAGAAGTAGATCAAGTGTTTTGCTTTAGTACATTGCATTATTAGGTGATCTACAGGTGGGAAATTGCTACATGGTATCAGAGCTAGCTGATTTGTAAAGAAAAGTCTACAATAGGAATATGACTTTGAGGTGATTATGAAGCCTAGAAGGCTAAATGCAAGCCCAAGCCATTTATCAAGGATTGAAACATGGGAGGAACCAAATAGTCTAGAAGAAGGATTGCCCGATGCACAACTCTTTGCGGTGCGCATCGCGGATGATTATTTTTCCAATATTATTCAGTTCTTAACAATGAGGAACAGTTTTAGAAAGTTATTCCACTCAACAAAAGAAGGAGTCAGTAGTTCGACTTGTGGACTTTTAAGTAATTGCACGTCATTTGTATAAGATGGGGTCGGATGAGATATTGCGAAGGTATGTTCAAGAGTTTAAGTGCACTAGTATCCTGGCTAAAGCCCATGGAGGAGTGACAAGAGGTCGCTATGTAGGGAAAGTGACCACGTAAAATATTTTGCGTGCTAGGTTATGGTGGCCAACATTACACAAGGATTCTAAGGCATACTGCAAGGCATACGATGCTTGCCAAAGGATGGGGAAGCTTGTAGGTTTTAACCTCGTACGGAAATTACCTGCATACGAATTCTAAAACATAGAAAATAAACAATGCGAGAGCATAACTGTTAGGTTCCTATAATATTAGTGATTACCCCATTACTATTGTAGTTGTATCCCTTATTAATATTGTTGTGCCCTTATTGTCCCCATATTGTTATTACTATGCCCCATAGAATCCTCTATTATTATCTTTGTGGCTTTATATTATTATTGTTAGGTCGGCTGGGTTATATTGTGACTCCTTAGACTCCTATATATAGAAAGGAGGTTTTGTCATTTGAATCATCCAAGAATTGTTCATTTATGTAATGTAAAGGAGGTTGCCCCCTCGAAGAGGCTGAATTCTAAGGTGTTGATCTATATTTTCTATCTTTTCTTGAGCTGGTTTCATAACACCTCATCTTAGAGTTTGGTAGAGAGGGAGAATACTTGATTGATGCCAACCTTGTAAATGAAAAACTTTTCCTACTCATTGGTTGGACACTCCACCACTAGTTGACATCACTAACACACACCAGAAGTCCAAGATACCCATAATATGTGCCCTACACCCAAGGGCTTAGACTACACCTCCGTTAAATGTAACTTCAACTTTAGATGTCCCAAAACAGTAATATCCTAACCCTAGCCTATTTTCTATATTTTTGTAACTTTCTCCTTAACTATCATTTGTTTTTAACTATTTAATCCACTTACCATATACTCTCTCTTGTTTTCACCCATCTCGTATACAAGAACACTTATGTTTTTAATACAACCAAGTTAAGAGGGCATGTTTCTTTCTTACACTTAACATGTTTTCAATACAAACAAGTTAAGAGCATGTGTTTCCTTTTGAAAATTCCAAAATTATAACATGTCTATCTTTATAAACTAACAACAAAATCATTGCATAAAAAAGGTAAGCTTAAAATTAAATTAAAATTAGATTATTATTATTATGATAAATACACCAAATATGGAAAAAAAAAAATCAAACACAACCATTAAAAGAAGTGTTAGTTTATCAAATACAACTACAAACTTATTAAGCTAGCCTAGATCCATATTAACCCGGATCTATCAAGCACCGAGAGGGATCCAATCTCTCAATGTGCAAACCTCTTTTTTGGTGCTTGGTAGATCCAGGTTAAGATGGATCTATGCTAGTTACATAATACTATATAATATCTATATTTGTATCTACGTGTCTCTTTCTTATTCCCTCTCTCTATCTCACCCCCCAAATATACACTCTCTCTCTCCATATCTATCTCTCTCTGCCTCCCTCCTCCTCTCCACCTCTCTCTCTTCCCTCTACCTCTCCTCTCTCCATCATTCCCTTGTCTCTCCCTCTCTCTCTACCTTCCTCCCTCTATGTCTTTCTCCTTCCTTCCCTCTCTCCCCCCCTCTAACTTCATCTCTCTCTCCTCTCTTTTAGTCCTCTCTCTCCCTTTCTCTATCACCTCCCTCTGTCCCCTCCCCATCACTCTCTGTCTCCCCCATCCATCTTTGTGCCTCCCTCTCTCTCTCTTTCCCTTCTCTCCCTATATTTATCCCCACCTATTCTCTCTCTCCCCTCCTCTCTTCTCTCCCTTTCTCTCTATCCATCTATCCCTTGTCACTCCCTCTCTCTTTCCACCTCTATCTCCCTATGCCTTATTTCTTTCCTCCCTATCTTCGACAGCATGGGTAATCTATGACCGTAATGGTAGGTTGATTAACTTACAAGATATTTGTCTTGGTCGAAAAATCAATAATATCACTCAGTATAGTGCAATTATTGAACTCATGTCAGAAGCAGTTTCTCTTGGCATTAAGGATTTATTTGTTATGTTGGATTCACACCTCATTGTGTTACAATTAAACAATCATTATTAAATAAGAAATCCACAAATATTGTGTATGTATCTACATGTTAGATTGTTGGAAAGAAATTTGGATTACATTACATATCAACATATTCCACATAATTTAAATACATTAAATGATGCATTAGAAAATTTGGTTCTTGATAGACATTTGAGTCATTTGTACAACTAAATCATGTTATGAACACATTTAGAAATAAAACATGCAGGAACAACTGGAAAAGAGCCAAGCCAAATACAAGGCAAGGCATGATAAACACTAGGTGGAGCATAGCTTCCAAGTTGGCGATCAAGTCTGGATGGGTTTTAGGACTTTTGAAGTCCAATACATTGAGTTTTGGCGGACTTTCTCAGTTAAAATACATTTTCATTGTGAAAACAGAGCGCGGCCGTTTCAGGAATTACAGAGGCCCGAGGCACCATTACATTTCAAAATGGGTGGCCATCTCCTCTCTATGCATTAAGCAATGATTGTATAACACTGGCAGAGGGATTCAAAGTGGACAGAGGTCGGGGAGACCAGGAGACAGGAACCTGAAATGAACAGGTAGCATTGGATTTAAAGCCATATACAGAGAGTGCAACAGAGGAGGTAGTATTGTAGGCAAATGCCGATACAAAGTTAGGATGGAGACGGAGAGCATTAAGGGAGTATGTGTACTCGGAGAAAACTTGAGGGGTTCAATTAAAGCTCTTGTTATTGTATTCTGTTGTGTGTGAGGCTCAAATTGAGCTCATTGTTGTAAAAAGAACTCTACTTGAAGACATAATAGAGAGGCCACCATGGAGAGCTGCACCAGGATATGTAGCCTAGGAGTATTACGTGAACTCCTCATTAAATTTATTGTCTCATGTGTTCCCTATTCTATTTTTTTGTTTAATGCTTCATTGTCTATGAATTTCACAATATTAACGATCCATTGCATAAAATGACATAGAATAATCCATGCACATAAGTTTGTAATACCTTATTATTGTCTTTGATCTGATTTTCAGATCAGTGGCCTACTGGAATTCTTCCAAACCATAGGGTTAAGGGCACAGATGGAGTTGCTAACCTATATGATCATCCTTTGGGATGTAGAACGTGAGATCTTCATCATCAAAGGGAAAGAAATTGAACTGGAGGAGATGGAAATCTATTTCATCATGGGATTATCCCATTGAAGAGAAGTCATTCAACTCTTTGGATCTCACCAAGGAAGTGAGAGTACCATGATTCTAGTCCATAGATACTATCCTGGTGCCAAGATAACTAATGGAGGTAAGGTGAAGATTTCAAAAATCACCAATAACCTTGTTCTGAGAACAATATTGTTCACCATGGTGTGTGTATTTGGCATGTAATCTCTTCATGAGCCTTCCAAGTCTCAGCTTCAGTATGCTATTGCCTGTTTGACCCCCACCATCTTCAACTGGTGTGGAGGCCTTTTGGCGAACATGAAATTCCAACTGACCAAGGGTAAGCATAGACACTTGAAGCAGTTTGGGTTTGGTTCCATACTGGTGACCTTCTTCTTGGAGAAAATACCACTCTTTTGGTATTAATGGGCAGAAGTACCACATCCTGTCCCCTGAGATCTGAGGCTCATGAGATGGAGCTAGCTAAAGCCTCGATGAGGCAAGGGTCAAAATATGCACTATCCACCAAAATTATTCCCATGGATTGAATGCCAACTACTTATGGTGGATGACTATGCTTATGCTGGCACAAATTTGAGGAGGGATCTAGATCTACCTCTTCCACTAGGCGAACAATGGATTGACGTAGGTAAAAACTTGTTTTTTGAAAATTTTCAAGTTTTATGATTTTTATGAGTGTAAAATAAGACTCAACTTATGATAAATGTGTAGATGTGGGACCAGAGAGACCAGGAGGCATGTTGCCAATAGGACGACGAGTTGCACATCCGATAGTGGTTTCAGACTACGAAGAAGGGGTTGACCCCTTAGCTGAGATGGAGCAAAATATGGAAGCCATCACTCAAGAGGTTCCAGATTATGCCACCATTGATGATGTTCCATTGCGATGGAAGGGACACACAATGGGAGTCTCTGTGAGACTGCGTCGGCTGCTAGGCCAAGTGATCAGAGTAGTCGCGTTCTACCATGAGCACCATGTAGTTTGATAGTTCTTCTAGTATTTTACACATTTTGTAGGCTTTGAAAGCCAAGTGTCTCGAGACACTTGGCTTTCAAAGCCTACAAAATGTGTAAAATACTAGAATAACTATCAAACTACATGGTGCCCATGTTAGCACGCGACTACTCTGATCACTTGGCCTAGCAGCCGACGCAGTCTCACAGAGACTCCCACTGTGTGTCCCTTCCATCGCAATGGAACATCATCAATAGTGGCATAATCTGGAACCGCTTGAGTGATGGCTTCCATATTTTTCTCCATCTCAGCTAAGGGGTCAACCCCTTCTTCGTAGTCTGCAACCACTATCGGATGTGCAGCTCGTCGTCCTATTGGCAACATGCCTCCTGGTCTCTCTGGTCCCACATCTACACATTTATCATAAGTTGAGTCTTATTTTACACTCATAAAAATCATAAAACTTGAAAATTTTCAAAAAACAAGTTTTTACCTATGTCAATCCACTATTCGCCTAGTGGAAGAGGTAGATCTAGATCCCACCTCAAATTTGCGCCAGCATAAGCATAGTTATCCACCATAAGTAGTTGGAATTCAATCCATGGGAATAATGTTGGTGGATAGTGCATATGTTGACCCTTTCCTCATCGAGGCTTTAGCTAGCTCCATTTCATGAGCCTCAAATCTCAGGGGACAGGATGTGGTACTTCTGCCCATTGATACCAAAAGAGTGGTATTTTCTCCAAGAAGAAGGTCACCAGTATGGAACCAAACCCAAACTGCTTCAAGTTTCTATGCTTACCCTTGGTCAGTTGGAATTTCATGTTCGCCAAAAGGCCTCCACACCAGTTGAAGATGGTGGAGGTCAAACAAGCAATAGCATACTGAAGCTGAGACTTGGAAGGCTCATGAAGAGATTGCGTGCCAAATACACGCACCATGGTGAACAATATTGTTCTCAGAACAAGGTTATTGGTGATTGTTGAAATCTTCAACTTACCTCCATTAGTTATCTTGGCACCAGGATAGTATCTATGGACTAGAATCATGGTACTCTCACTTCCTTGATGAGATCCAAAGAGTTGAATGACTTCTCTTCAATGGGATAATCCCATGATGAAATATATTTCCATCTCCTCTAGCTCAATTTCTTTCCCTTTGATGATGAAGATCTCACGATCTACATCCCAAAGGATGATCATATAGGTTAGCAACTCCATCTGTGCCCTTAACCCTGTGGTCTGGAAGAATTCCAGTAGGCCACTGATCTGAAAATCATATCTAAGGCAATAATAAGGTATTACAAACTTATGTGCATGGATTATTCTGTCATTTTATGCAATGGATCGTTAAGATTGTGAAATGTGTTAGCGCTTGGAATTCACCTAGGCTGAGATAGACAAACTCTCAAGGCTTTCAATAAAACTATAAGCATGCTTGCAACAATCATGAACCAAATTTAATGATGGATAAGATGCTTGACATCGTTCAATGAACATAGCATGAAAATCCTTTAAACAATAAATACAAGCAGGCGGCAAACTTTCATACCATGATTGGGCTTTACCTTCCAGAGTGGCCAAGAATATCTTCATCAAGCAATCTTCCGGAAAATCAACCTTCAACTTGTGAATATGCATATGAAATCTAACTAGATGAAGAGCAGCATCCTTCTTACCATCATCGTTGAATGTAGGCAAATTCCTTGACCAATCTACCTTTGGAATTTTATTTGGAAAACCGGGGATGTGATCTCGGCTCAAGGGAGCATATCTCCTTGCAATCTGATCCATCTTGAAAATCTCAAAGCTACTGATCTCTCTGCAGTGAAGTCACCATGAAGCAATGATCTCTGGATTTTTCAGTGAAGGAGTCGCCAGTGAATGATTTTAGCCTGTCAAGTGCCTGATCGTTGTTCACCATCAACAATCAGATCTGAAATTGATACATGTACTGGGGTAAAAGTGTCAATGAAGTGTTGTATTCACAAGCTCACGGAGATCGACTAAAGCAGCGTTTATCTACTAACGCTGATGTAAAACAAGAGCGTGTTCGAGCTACCTGGCGTATCTTCAGACTCCGTCTAAGACTTATGAAATAACACATCAATGAGCAAATTACAAATTTGTTCTCCTCAGTATGGTCGCCAATATGTTAGCGCTTGGAATTCACCTAGGCTGAGATAGACAAACTCTCAAGGCTACATCAAACCATTTCACCTCGTAGCTAGCCCTACGAGGTATGAGAAGGCTCTCTCGGGTTAGATTCGGTAGATCTTTCAATATGATAGCTGACCAATTAGGATCAAAGATATTAGGCTAGTAAATTGATAAGGGGGGTTGATTTAAAGATTTTTGGTTTTTTGGTGGCAATTGGAGGGAGTGCAATTCAGGGTGCGGGGATTGAGCACAGTTTTTGCAGGGGGATCTTTGGGGCAAGGTAGGAGTGAGCGCTGATGCCTTAATCTGATATGGATGATCAGGGATGATAGAGAAGGAGCTAAAGAGGGCAAACAACCATTTGGATCCTCTCTAGATAGTAGAAAACATAGATTTTGAACAAACTAAAAAGCTGAGCATGTGAAAGCATGTATTCAAACTTTACCACTTCATCTGTTCAAATAGAAGCAAAAGAGAGATGTAGAATACATAAACAAACTTACAATAACATGTAGAGAACACACCATCAACACTACAATCCACAAGAATCCACAAGGATGTCTGCAAGACCCTGGCCTTCTTCCTCTTGAAATTGCAAAGATAGATGTACAATATACAATGAAACTTTCTCCCACAAGAGTCCAACCTTCCAACCTCCCAAAATGACTAAGGAAACACATAATATAGGCAAGCTAACCTCTTCCCTTGCCTCTAGGGGTCGAGCTCATCCTTCTAGGAGCAGTTTGAACTAGTTCCAAACTAAGCACTAGATAATAGGCCAGCTCAACAACTTGCCTCTAAAACTTAGGAAGCCTATCCATGCATTAAATATTCACTATTTACATCAAAGAAGCTTCTAGAAGAGGTAAAGAAGAGTAAAAGTATCTAATTCCATGAAAGTTACAAAAAAATCCATCAATTACATGCCCAAATGGTCAATCCAAGTGAAAACTGTGCTCAACTGGCCGAACTGGTCAAAAAACAGGCAAATTTTGCTCTACCGGTCGCACCTCTGGCTCTACCGGTCGCACCTTTTGGTAGCGCTGTTTGAAGGTCTTCCCGGAGTCCAAATCAGATGCAGGATAGCTCATTGGAAAGGTCTGGAAGTCTAATTTCCAACCCAACCCGAATTTCTGAATTTGGAGTTGATTTGACCCTTCAACAATCAAATCTCCCAAGACTGCTTTCTGTAACTCAAAAAGGGGGCAAAAAGTCAAAATTTGGCTGTATTTTGAGCTTTTGGGTGCCCAAATCTCCACAAAAATTTGAAATCCTTCCATAGGCAAGTGTATTTTTGCATGACAAATCCAACCATATAAAGTTTTCCCCATTCGAGCTGTATCGACTACTGGTCTCGTACGGGGTGAGACCGATAGAATGGCCAAAACCTGTTAAATTCCCAAAAATGCCAAAAATGCCTCAAAATTCTCAAAATCTCTTGGGTTTGCTGCCAGAAGGAAGATTATGAGTACCGTGATGATTAAGAGAAGCTTCGGCCAAGATACTGAGTGGGTTGGTCTTCTTCCTTCCTTTGGGAGCCTTGGTCAACCTCCTTTGAAGAATTTTCATCTTCGCCTTGCAAACATGCATTCTTGCCCAATAATGATTTTTCATGTTTCTTAGCAAGTTGTTGTTCCGATTGGCCTTAGCCAACAGCCCCTCTAAGTGTGTGTTGACTCGGATAAGCATGGATTCTCTCTCTTTGGGCAGCAAGTCACCGGGCCTCCTATGGTTGATGACTTGGTCACTTCGAATTCTCCATAGCTCGTCCAATTCCTTCTCATCCTCTAGCTGTTTGTTTCGCTGCTCCAAATATGTGTTTAACCATTTGGCCATCAACAATTTTGTTTGCAGTGACTGAATCTTGGTGCTTTGCTCTTGGATAATATCCCTGAGCTCTGTGGTAGGAGAATCAGCGTCAAGATCAATAACCGGAACACCATACACTCTCTCCTCAATCATGGGCTGCTTGCCCCTCTCTGCTACCTGTGCTGCTGTCGGCAACAAGGCCCCTTCCACCTGGTGTGGAGATAACACTCGCTGATCTGATGATGACGACGAGACCCCTTCCACCTGCTGTGGAGAAAATACTCGTTGAGCTGCTGCAAACAAGGTTCTATGACCTCTCTGATATGTACACTGTGGTGGGGAAACAACATGTGTCAGCACAATAATCTCAGGCTGGCGTGATGGACCTCCCTCCTCATGAATGGGTTCTGGCTCTCGCTATGGCTGTGGTGGCACTGTAAAGACCTCATGAGAAATGAAGTCTGCCCATGGAATGCCCTGCTGACTCAACTGGTCGATTTAGCAGTTTGGGAGGGCGATTTGAGTGATTTAGAAAGTTTCTGGAAAACTCAGCTTGACTGGTCGCACCCCCAACTCGACTAGTCGCACCTCTCTGACTGGTCGCACTAATTCAAAAATTGCACTATGGGAGCAGCTCTGACTAGTCGCACCTGCCCAACTGGTCGCACCTCAAACTCGACTAGTTGCTCCCTTTTTCAGGAGGCTTTTGGAGGCCTTACTGGTGTCAGAATCGGGCGCAGGATAGCTCGTTGGAAAGGCCTTTGAGTCTACTTTCCAAATCAAGTGGAATTTTTCAATTTGGAGTTGATTTGACCTGTCAAAAATCAAATCTCCCAAGACTGGTCAAAAAGTGCCAAATGAGGCTGCCTGAAAGAAGAGTGTTGTTGCAGTCAACTTTTGAATGCCTTCCTCAACACCCAATTTAGCTCATGATAGCTCATTGGAAATATATCTTTGTCTAGTTATCATTTTACCCATCAATCAAATCATTTGGCTAACCAAGCTAGGAGAAAACTTGATTTTCCCAAGGTCGCTTCAGAGGTGTCTTTGATTCTCCCGAGGCAACGGTATTCTTGACATTGCTCTCAAATCATGACACCTGTGTAAAAAGTGAAGGAGTTTTTTCTTCTTTGGAATTTTTTGGACAAAAACCTCTCTCAGTTTCCAAAAATTCATCTTTTAGTGCTCTGAAGCATCATTTGAGTGCGACTTGTCCCGATGTGTGAAACAAGGAATTCTGTCGAAATGAAGCGAGATGAAGGGGATAGGGGGCTTCTAAATTCTTGGGGAAAT